>KN835188.1:0-77620 GCA_000827255.1 Suillus luteus UH-Slu-Lm8-n1
AGCTGGAAGAGTTACGTCAACGATTATCCTGCGCTGGACTCGCAGACTCAATTCGGCCCTACTTTCGAGTTCGAGTATAGCACTCGTGAGGCATATGGAGGAAATATTACCTGGGGAGCGACTGACCCGCTGAACGCGACCTGGTGGCAACTTGTGACTGAGCGTGCGTGTGTTCCTTCTTTTCTACTACTATCGCTATACATGTTATTTCAGAGATGGAAGTGGACCCGACTTTGATGGAGGTGAGTTCGTGACTGGATGTTTTTGACTTGTTTTCTCATATATTCCTAGGCCTTCAATTCATACCAGGGAAAGGGCTCGGTACTCACTCCACCATGCACGGGCGAATGCATCCCTGCTAGGATCTGTTATATCCGTAGTGGCTCTACTACCATCGCCAAGCAGAACTGCGTGTCGGGTTATGGATCAGTGCAGTGATAAGTTATCTTGATTCCTTAAGTTGTGATGGACCATTTGCGAATTACTAGACGCGTTTAATAGTGTCATGTAATCGTTCATGGTCAGATAAAACGTTATACCGTCATACAGTTTTCGCATGTGCAATTTTTAAAAGATAATAAATAGCTATAATACATTTTGGCTAGATGGATTTCCAAGGCTTGATTCGCCAACTCCATTCACTGAACGGCAATGTGACGTCTAAGATGACAATGTTTGATTGAGGAAGGGTGACTTCAAGAGCATACGACTCACCTCTTTGGTTTGAACTCCCACTCATGCGTTTGGAAAAACTGAGGGGGATTCATAGGTTCTTCCCCTGTGATAGGCGCGAAATCAAGAGTGCTGATATAATTCGTTTTCCCCTCGCGTACGAGCGAGTAGTACTCAAAAAGATACTGTTTGTCAGAGTCGTCGACATCTGAGACAGTTTCCGATTCAAGTAGCTGCTTCTTCGCTTCAGCGCTGAAAAAAAAGCTCTGATAAAGTATTGGGGACGGGTGTCGGAGACTTACTCAGAAATATCAGCGAATTGAATGTCGACTCCAGCTTGGGAGGCTGCAGCGGCCAGTTCGACACCATTGCACATCCTGTGTGTTAAGGTATGATTAGAGATAAAGGCGGTCCGTGTAGATCAAGAACATACGTGGGTCCCGTAAGTGTGATCAATTGGCCGCGGAATCGATCACTCAAACCTTTTGGCCCCTTACTGACAAGGATGTTCGCCACGACCTTGGCAACATCGCCAAGCGCAATAGGGGCAAACGAGTTCACATCGCCAATGGGCAGGCGAAGCAGTCCGTTGTTCTTCACGTCGTTCTCATAGAGCAAGAGATTTTCAGCGTAAAACCCGGCGCTTTGCAGCGATGAGTGATGTTGAGAATTTCAACGTATGGTAGCTCTTACCGAATGATACACTGGCATGTCCCTGCCTCCGTGTCCCCCCGTGTGGCCCAAGTGCATCATTTCAGTTTCGATCTTTGTGAATTGGCGAATGTGGGGTTGAGTTTTTTCCTCAGCAAGGTCAGCCCCAGCTGCGCTGAGCAAGACTGTGTTTTTGATACCAGCGGCTGCCACAGCCCTGAGCACATCTCTCGCGTGTCGTAGCTTATGGGCGTGTGCAGGGGGGATGATGAATATGGTGTCTGCACCAGAATCGTTGAGGGATTGCACAAGCCCCGCAGGATCACTGTGCTTGTGAGCAATGATATTCGCCCCCATCTTTGCGAGATCTTCGCATTTATCGGGGTGGAGGGTGAGGCAGAACAGTTCTTTGAAGTTCGATCTGAACTGGTTGGAAAGAAGCAGTTCGGTAATCAAGTGGCCAGTCTGGCCGTCAGCGGCGGTGATGCATATTGAGCGAGACATGGTAGTTGTGATTCATGAGTTGGGTGGGTCACTGGACTCCTAACGCGAACGTCCTTAGCACCGTCATCTTGTCGTCACATAATAAAACAAATTCATGTGCAGCATCGCGGAGTTTACTGACTCATATGATACCCCTATGATTTGTGAAGTACGACAGCATGTTATAGTGGTGAGCTATTCATCGTCTGAAAGATCCATGTCCATGTCGCTGTTATTCGAATCATCTTCTGCGATAGTTACAAGTGCACAATATCGAGAGAGTGCAGGCGGCGGCGGCGGAAATGGAGGTGGAGAAGGGGGCAATGGAGGGGGCGCGGAGGTGGGTGGAGGTGGTTGGTACTCAATGTGCGATTGCAGCGAAGAAAATGCCCCAGGTAACCTCCAAGGGGGAACGAGTGTTTTCGGAGCTCCGGATATAATTTCCTCCCAAAGAGCTCTTCTTTCTGCAGTAAAGGTGTTGCCGCGACGAGAAGTGGCGACGTCCGACGGAATGGGTATCATTCCATTATAGACAAAGAGGTGGTCTGAGGAAAAATAATCATTGGGGTATGTTGCCCACCTACGAGGTGTCGATGAGCGAGGCTCCGAGTCAGAATTGGCAGACAAAGTATTATTGACAACTGGTGTTTCGTCCCCGCTTGATTTGGGGTAGAAAGACGTTGCAAGACTTAAGTCGATCACTTCGCGGTCCTCTTCGTCACTAACTATGAGGAAAGCGTCATCATCGGCATCCTCAAGTGGATGGCTGTGTACCGGAGTGCGGAAGTCTCCCAAAATTCTTTGACGAACAGCATCCCTTGGATCTGTATCACTTATCCACCCTGCAGGATAGCCCCAATATGACATATTATGTAGCCATGCACACTGATGACCTGATTCTGCGTGCTGCAAGCCCAAAGCCTCGCGCAAGGTGGGACCAACGACCTTTCCGGGCTGAAAAAATTCCAACCATTCAAGCCGTTGTTTCTTCCAAGCTTCAACAAGATGAAACCTGCCCGGCTCCCTCGTTTCCCCATCTGAACGCAAAAAATTGAAGAGTTGCCGCGACAGCGTGATGAGGGGACGATTATGCGGTTCGGGACAGGACCCGATGATGTGATCTGGCGAGCCGCAGTTGAAACAAAAGCGAGCATCGAGGAGTGTAGGAGATGGACTTCGATTCTCGCCTAGGATACCCGAGACGTGCCTGTCATAAAAGTATAACTGAGGTGACAATTCCTGGAACCAAGCTGACCCAGAGGTATCGATGTAAAAGTCGCAGGCGACATTGGACCCACAAGGAATACTCTCTACACAACTTCCTCCTGAGCTTCCAGTGCCGCATTCCGCTGCCTCATGGATTCGAGTATGGTGGATGCATCCCAACGACCTTTCGCTATCTCCCTCCCATCCAGATGGAGCGCGGGAATCCAGTAGACGTATTTCTTCTTCCACCTTTCTTGTCCTTTGTCCTGTATGTTGACCACTTCAAGGTCGAATTGATACTACTCGTTCATCAACAACTTGTATGTGACTTTTGAGTTTTAAGTTGTGACGTACTGACTGCCTGACTTTCGCCAACTCTAATTTTGCAACCTAGCGTAAATGATCAGAAAGTTTTATAAAGAAAGGAAAAAACTAACGTCGCAAAGCGAACAATTTGGGCCAGTGAAGAGAATGAGGCGGGCGACTTGGGGGAGACGGGCAGCCATGAGAAGGTGGTATCTGGGGTCCGTTGTGAGTCTAAATTACCTATTATGGTTGCGGGGAACGCCTTGGTTCAATAACGGAAGCAAAACTTCTGTCCCGAGTCACTGTCCGCGTCCCTTGAAGGTCATTCGATGAATCAGTGGAATGACAGTTCAGGACCCTCCATGGCGCCAGAGAAGTTTGTTTCTGCGTATATCTTATGGACATATTTTGATTTTTGATAGCGCGACCGTGTCCGTTTTTCTCTCAAGGACGCTGTCTGTTCGCGGATTCGTGCAACTTCCTTCACGATATCAAAGTAAAGAGTCCTCTCGACCAGTCGTTTGTTGACGTGTATGTCGCGCAACCTGTCCAGCCCCGCGTGTTTTTGCCTCCAAGGACCGTTTTCAATCCTCCGTCGGTCGTGGTCAACTCTGCGAGTCCACGCTCTTCCCAACTTGTCAGCCCGGTGGATGACACTTCTCGTTATTTTGGTTTACTTTCGGTTCTTCAAGATGTAATTGGACCAACTGCTCACGAGGACGGTGAAACACTCACACCTCGACCTGTTAATACGAACGATATTTTTTTGCAGAATTCACCAGCAGGTACCACCATGGCTGGTCTCTCCCCGGACACTTCTTTGACGGTCATTTCTACGTTAGCAGAAGAATCAGGTTTATGCGATACCCGGGACTCTTCTGTCATTGAAGCGCCTCAGGATCTAGGGGAGATACAAGAGGTACTTGCACGTCATGATAACGACTTAGATGATTATAAAGAGGCTGGGGATATACTTCCTTCGTATGTGGTAGATGATGAAGATGGAGCGGGAGAACACGAACAGGACCCCGACGAGGCCGGAGAAGACAGGTCGCAATCCATTTCAATGACTGTCTTGCAATTTCCTACCCCGCCTTCCAGGTTCTCTTCTATGAGTACTGCCAGCTCTGTCTTGTCGCTCCTTGCACGTCCTCATGACTCGACGGAGGAGCCCATGGACAATTCGGGACAAGAAGTTTACAATAATCTACTGTCTCCTGTCGAGCTTTCTGCACGCTTGCGACCTTTCTCAATGTACAGCTGCTACTTTCCGCCAAAGCGAGAAGACTCTATCGACTCAGGCTATGCCGACAGTTGGACGGGACCGGAGCTGCTAGCGCGTTCTCCACCTCATTCCACGCGCAATAGCTTTGGATTCGATTCGACTCCCTTCCGCCGTGCTTCGGTATCATTGTTACAGGATAGACGCGTGTCATACGATGTTCGCGGCGTTCGACCTTCCCCCCGCCAACCGGTGGTGGCCGAAGAGCATCATGATGATACATCCTCCTCAACTTTATCTGTTTTAGATGCCTATGATTTTTCATCTGATCTCGACGAGGAGCTTCTCTCCCCAACCGTCCGTCTCACTGGGATGGTTTTAACACCTCCTTTAAGTCCTCCACCAGAACCATCCTTTCCAAAACAGCCACCTGTTCTCGTTTCCGAGAGTGCGCCCATTCATGACAGCGCCTTAGAAGCATCCTCACCTCAGCCCAATTCCACGCCTGAGGATACCGCCGGACATGCAGTTTCCGACGCTGACAGTTCTCTAGAGTCACTAATTTCTCCGCTTTCCCCATCCACTGCTCGCTCGTCCTCTATCAAAGGGATTTTTCCGTCCCTAGAAGCAGTGCCCGTTGGCATGAAATTTGGCAATCTTCCGCCCTCTCCACTACATGAACCCGTTGCTTCTGACATCGTTCAAATCATCGGCAGTGCAGATGACGTCATCACCCCCTTCTCGGTTTCGCCGTATGTGAATGACAGCGAGTTTATGGAAGGAGAATTGTCATCAAAGGTATCGCTGTTATCTTTAGGCCCTTTCACGTCTGGCCGCTCGTCTCCGAATACGTCCATACCCTCCGCTGAGTGCGACTACACGGTTGACGACATGACTCCAGAGACTGTTTTCTCTCAACCTCCTTCGCCACGGCAGAGTGGTCTTGCACCAGCACAGTCCCCCACTTCATCGCCGGTATGGGATGATGTTATGGACGGATATGGACTGCAGGAAGATCAACGTTATGCAAGCCACTCAGTGGAAGGTCAAGAGTCGTCTATCGCCCGCCCCGGCGAGCAGCCAAAGATCAAGATCTCCCGTGAACTTCTAGCCCACATTGGGCATGTATTTTCCCTTTCCGACGACATACCAGTCCCAGAAGGGGATGCTCTAGACACAGCTGGAAGTGGCTCAGATGTCCAGACTGATGATCATCCTGATTCGTGGCATGATGCTCTGAATGCGGATGTCCGACAGGCTTTGCGCATGTCCTCAGCGTCTCCTGTGGTATTTTTATCTGACGATGCAGACTTCGATCACGACGAGGCCGGCATGCGCACGTCTTGGAGCCCTCATTTGGGTGACCTTCGTTGTTGGAGTGGCGCGGAAAATGGCTTGTCTGTCGAGGAGGACGTGAGTGTTAGCTCTGTTGAACTTGGCGAGAGCGATGCGCTTCGTGGCCAACCTAGCACTGAAGACCTCTTGGATGGCCCGGTATCTTTACCAGCGGCCTTGGAAGTTCCTGCTGGTCAAGCTATCGGAACTCGTGACATAGATGCATTTCTACTTCAGGGGAATCAGGATATCCAGACAGCTCATTTACACGACCAATCACTAGTTGACACTAGTACTGTCAATGGTCCATGGGCTGCGACTCTTGGCTCTGTAAATGCGCCATCAATCGTTGAATTTGTACAGAGGAGTCGTGCTATCTCAGATGCCACCGTGAAACCCGATTCACGGTCTCCGAGTGCTCATTGCTTTCCTCCATCACCCGTGACCATCCCGGCTACCCTTATCGACACTAATTTGGACGATCATGTAGACTTTCCACAAGCGCTTGACGATCAAAGCGTGGATGCACAACCCACTGGATTGCCAAGTATGGAGGCTACTGACGAGACATTAGTCCATGATACAGGGGAATCTCCGATTCGGCATTCGGCATCCGTACTTGAATCAACAGCTCATGATCGTGCGGAGAAACATTCTTCCGTGTCAATTGGGACGGGATTTCTTGCGACTCATAAAGTCCCACTGAATCTCACAATACGCATTCCATCGACCTTTGAGGCTCAGCCATCTTCATCGTCTACTGCTCAGAGTCTACCACTCATTCTATCTCTATCGAATGGACGTGATACGAAGCGATGGTTCTCCTCTCATACAGACGGGTCTTCGTCTACAACAAATAGTCCCTCTGCCTCGGCTCCAGTAACATCGAATCTTCCGTCGCGGGAAACAGGAAGCACGAAGGTACCGTTCGGTTTTCGGCGTGTCAATCCACAGGTAGGCTCTGAAACGACGTTGTTTGAGTGCCACTCATGGATGCCCCTGTAGTTTCTAGCCAGGAGGCCATTGCAGAGTGTTCAGCCCCCATCTTTTGTCTCACCTGTTATTTATCCTGCAGCGAGACGAGAGAGTAACGCCACCAGTGCGAACGCTGCCCCCCAGCAACTCAACTTCTTTCCACCGAAGTCGCCATCGACCGACCGGCTCCTATCTCCCGTTGAACTGCAACAAGAATCATCTACTACTGGATTAAAACCTCTCAGGCTGGTGAGTTGCCAAATGACAGCAATTCCTGTGCATCATCACTCAAGTTCGCCTTCAGTCTAGTTTGCTTAATCCGAGGTCGTCCGTATCATCGTCCTCACCCATCATGTCTAATATATTATCCGGTTAGTACTTCAAATTCCTTTGCGGTGATTGTAGTGCTCATTTTTGACTACAGACCATATCTTCAACTCATCTTCACCTCATTCGCCCAATGTATCATCTAGTACTTCGCTATCGCATAATTCACTGGTATGTAGTCTTATCGTGTTTTTTGCCTTTGGCACCAGTCTTATTTGTGTGGGCAGCTACCTTCATCATGTTCATCAAGCATACCCGAGCATATTCCCGAGCATATTCACAATACCCTCACGCCCGCTCACGATAGTCCATCGTTCGCATTGACTCCTGCCCCTTCATCTCCTGTTCATTCCGTGCAGAGGGAGTGCCAATTACGCTCTGCACCAAGGCAAAAGTCTCCATCGTGGCGCCTTTCGCGTTACCGAGGCTCTCATGATTTTAGTCAGCCGCTCCACTCCCAGCCACGCCGACTCTCAACTCTCAGTTTAGTATACAACGATGAAGAAGATGATCTCGATGAATGCAACCGCACGATTCGTCGTTCCGTCTCCGGCCTTCCTCCACGATCCTCGTCCGTTTTCGAAGCTCCGGTTCATGCGATAGCGACGCCAAAGCCGACTCTCTTGTTTGCCATTGCGAGTGATGATGTCAATGAAGTGCGGCAGGTGCTTGAGAGTGGCGAAGCTGGACCAAACGACCAAGTTGGTCCTCAGTCTGCCCTGGCCTTTACTTTGACCAATGACAAACTGTCGCACAAGAATGAGATTGTCAAGGCCCTATTAGCCTATGGCGCAGATCCATCGGCATTGCGGAATCCAGAATTGAATCCATCTGCACAAGTGTCATCGAAGGAGAGTGAGGATGTTTCAGGTTCACATTCACAGCCTGGAGAAACGACGCCAGAAGGAATGGACCCTGCTACGAGGTGCGCAGTGCCTTTGTCAATCTTTCACCACTGTTTTCTCACTCGAATTTTAGATACTATGTTACCCGAGCCGATTCGACACACACTCGACAAACATCTCAGCTTATATATCGCTCATTCTTCCGACCCCTCACAAGAGTTCGATATGATCTCATTGGTCAAGACTGGGTATTAGAACAACTCTTCAGGGTGTTGAGTATGCACTCTCAACGGTTGTCAGTGGCTCCCATCGTGGTTCTGCTTTGTGGTATGTTCTC
Organism: Suillus luteus UH-Slu-Lm8-n1; assembly: GCA_000827255.1. Classification (NCBI taxonomy): domain Eukaryota; kingdom Fungi; phylum Basidiomycota; class Agaricomycetes; order Boletales; family Suillaceae; genus Suillus; species Suillus luteus. The sequence goes on from KN835188.1 coordinate 8,360, forward strand.
CATCGAAGTGCAACGTGCATTGTTATACCTTCCCTAGGTCCGAGTGGTCATGGGAAGAGCTTGCTGGCCCGCAAATGTCCGTAACTCGTCTTTACGAGTTTTACCCCTCCGACTTATTGTTTCTTTTGCAGTTGGAAGTCTCTTGGATATTCCCACCCATACTGTTAACATGACCACCTTGCGCTCCACGCACGATCTATGGCAATCGTACTCTATGAGTCCGTACGAGGTTTGTCATTTTTTTGTATTAATGGAACATACTTTGATATTCTTTCCGTGAAGGAGCCTTCTTCGGATACGTTGGCCCAATTCTTGCTTAATAACGAAGGCGAGCGATGCGTAGTCGTGCTAGACGTACGTTCTTCTCAACCTTATTCCGCAAGATTAACTTATTTCTACCTTAGGAGATCGAAAAGGTAGAAGATCCAAAGGCGTTGTACTCTCTGCTCATGCCTTGGGAACTTGGTAAGTTCATATAACATTGTGAGTACGACAGTGCTTTACTCTTTTGAAGGCCGCTGCTCCCTCGAGGTGGGAAAGCGACATGTTGATCTTACGAAAGTGATCTGGCTTGGAACGTCCAATATAGGCCATGATCTTGTATTTGAGCACCATGAGTCCCGACCAGATCCAAGCAAACCCGTTACTCGAGAAGAGTACCGAGCACTCATGGAGCTTTCAAGACCTCATGTCTCGCAATGCCTCGGAGTAAGTGCTTGAACTAGTCAAAACCTTTACGGACTCCTTGATGCTGTCTCTTTCAGGCTTCGCTTCTGTCCCGCGTTACCACCGTGTTGCCTTTTATTCCGTTCACCGTGGAAGAAAAAATGGCAATCGCAGCTGAAGCAGTATACTCTCTCACCAGCAACGCTGGGAAGACATTGACCCCTCAAGATGTAGAGGCAATTGTGATTAAAGTGCTGCCAAGTTATGTTCCATCTGAGGGAGCTCGTTCGTTACATAGAGCTGTGTCGAATCAATTGGTGGATTTGGTCTAATCTACTCTGCGCTGATTCAATATTCCTGCGATTTTATAGTATGGTACTTAGGATTGTATTGCATCTTTGCATACGCGGTATATCTTTCCGTTTGTCCATATAGATCTAGCGAGTCCATAGTGACGATGAAAATCGGTACATACAGTCTGATTTTAACCGTTGAGACAGGGTGAAATTCACTAAAGTGGAAGTTGTGACTCGGAACCGCCAGTAGAATATTCTCTTGTCCATCGCAAATATTGTTCCATCATAACGATCGTACGACGGTCTCCCGTGGGCCGTAGGCAGGCTCTCAATAGAACTTGATAGAAGGAAGACAGTCATGCATACTACATCAGCCGTATCATGTGGCCCTGCAAGGCTATGGCTATACCAGATAATCCATCACTTGATCAAGCTTCTGTCAGTGTTTCAGGAACAATCTCCGAGTTATATGAAGCCAATAATATTGTTTCTAGTCGGTCTCAAGCTACAACAGGCCGTAGCTAAGTCGAGTCGGAAAGCACAGGCTGAATTCAACTCCAGAGGTCCGATTTTTCTGCGTGATGAAATGAAATTGGCCTACGAGTTGCTAGCTGACATCCACATCTTCTCACACCAATCACTGGCAGTGGCACTTCTCAAGCGCCAGTGATGATGATCATCCTAGTGCTTTCAAGACGGCGGTGCAAAGATTGTTGCCAAGGACATGTATAGTTGTCAGTTGACCTCCATGTTTTGAGCAGGGTACGTAGTAAGGAACCCATTCGTCTTTCTTCCAGAGCTTGCTCCCTTTTCTTTTCGTTCAGTGTCGCCTTCTTCATGACATACTCTATGCGTCTCGTTCAGCGGGAAGGGCGCAGGATCGCCCAGTTTCTGCAACGGCGCGATTCTAGCGCTAGCGCTTCCACTACATCTTCCACACCTTCACCTTCTATCTCTGAAGGACCTGAGTTGGCACTTCCCCCGACAACGACGCCTGTAGTCACTTTAAATAATTTCCCTGCTACTAGTCAAACCCTTGCCATCGCACTTTCAATCCTTGGGTTTACAGTCCTCGGTATGTCGTCCTCTATGGAATATCATTTGTATTTTACATCAATCAGGCATCGCTTACTGGCGCATACGGGTGCGGAGAAGGAAGTCCATGAAAGGAGCCGAAAATGTTGCTGATGGGGGAGACGTAGAACGACAGAAAGAAAAATGGCTCGCACCATCTACGACTGCTCCCCTAGCTCTTGACACCGTCGTGGCACCTGCTGGTGTTAGTTGGGCACCCCAGTATCGCTCGATTAGCGGTCCTGAGTATGTAAGAGATGCCAAAGAGTCCAAGCCACTCCCTCCCAAGCGCTCGCGCTCTCCGCCGCCATCTCTCGTCCCTAAGCCATCTCAAGATCCATTTGCCGATCCCCGACCCAAGTCTGCTCCCCCAAAGTCACCCAGGACTAGTGGTGTGGAACATGCGATCAGCATTTCCTCTCCGTCGTCCCCTCAGCCCTATGCTCTGTCTGTGAGTGGATATCAGGTTAGAGGTCTCTGGACGAAAGAGAAGGGAACAAGGGATTCGGAAGTTTGAGTTACTGTAACTTTATGACCTGACGATCTAGGACAGAATGGCTGCTTATGATGCCAATTGCAGACTCAGCGGAATCCCACTACAGCCCACTAGCTACAATTGGCTTTGCTTTGCTTCTAGGTATTAGGTATCCCTCTTTAATGTCTTTTGGAGACAATTAAAACCTTACCGCATAGGCATGCGTATTCCACTCCTTGTTATGTAGCCCTTAATTTATGAGATGGTCAGCTGCGACTTGTACGGAGTAGCAAAGCTTATTGAAACTGGGAGGTGAGCCGAGGACGAAGCATGGTAAATCTGTTAGTCACTATCGATTTGCCAAAGATACTATCAATAATGGAGGGTAAGGCGCAAAGTTACTCAGCAATCTTAGGACATAGATATCTCATTCCTCCGCAAACTGTGCTTTCCGTCTAAACCTAGCTTGGTCACGCAACCACTGTAAGAAATAGTAAGTTTATTGCAGAAAAGGCTAAGAAGCACACGCACTTGTCGATATTGGTGGAGAGATCCAATTTTTTCTCCTATGGTACCGCAAGCATAAGATACGTTTCACATTCACAGTACGAGTGTCAGAACTTACCATAGAAATCCGGCACAGGGTTCGTGGCACTTTGAGCTGTAGGATCCACGCGATTCTTCACTATGTGTTGGTGAAATTCACGGTCCTTGGCTTCTATGAGATTCATTGCGCGTTGGTGAGTCATTCTCCAACCCGCTGCCCCAATAGTGGGGCCAATGAGATATCCGAGCCCTGGGCTGCATTAATCAAGGTCACCTTCACATAGATAAAATGTCTTACCCATGCACGAGACCGTGCAACCGCCGTAGAAAAATAACGGATCTATTCCCTAGTTCTATGAGAAAAGAAGTACAAGCACATAGTAATTTGTTACGCACCATGATAGGCTTCGTTGCGTCTGACTCCAGAGAACCAAAGTACGCAAGTCCTCCCACCAACCCGAGGATACATGCCGGGATGGTAGCAGCCTATCATACGTTCACAGCCTATGAGAAAACGCGAACATGAATTCCAGCTAGAGTATCTCACAGTTTCCCATTTTCGTTTACTTTTGCGAATCTCCAGATATTCTGGCCAGGTCAAGTTCTGCTGTTCTGCCTCGGAGACCGTGTTTGAGTTATGTCTGATGTTCAAGACTGCTCGACGGCATATCCGTGACCGCGGCGCGAGGCGCACTTCATGACAGCCGACCCTCGCAAGAGACACTGACATTATGAGAAAGATGGAGTTTTCCTGGTTTGCCTCATCCCAACCAGCCTTCACCAAATACCGAAATAGGGATATATTTCCCACGCATATGTTTACGATCTAGATTAATTCTCGGCGTTAATAGTACAGCAAGTTGAGTCAGTAGGTATACTTGTCTCAGCAATCGTCCCACTGACCGTTATCACCATCACCTCTGGCTGAGGACGTCCTGCACGCATGGACGATGCGAGATCTTGTCTACTGTGCTGTCAATCATGCATAGGAAATGGCATGGGCAACGACTCGGAGCACGACAAATCGAACCCCTTTGCCCTCGATAATATGCTATCTGCGGGAAGTATCCGCGTAGATGTTCAAGACAGTCATCTGCACTGCGATCATAGACACGCGAGTGACACCTGGCATCCAGTACTATCGCGTCAATTGTCTGTTTATGCAGAGGATGATGTGTTTTGCAAGATCTCTTTCCTAACTGAACATCAATTCCTGCGCGCCACATGTTGTCTTGGAACAAGTCAACGAGTGTTATATATCCGCATATACCTCGTACCTACCGATTTGCCAATTGTGCGAGGAAGCCTACGACATCGCAGCGAAGCTGTATTGAAAGAAGGTTACCGTCACCTTCAGGCGTTATTACCCTCGATCGTACAGGACCAACGTTCCTGGAATGCAGATGAGCCATCCTCAATAAGTCAACCTCAAAATTATTTCTTGCCAAGGGATATCGTAAGCACTTCCTACTCTGTGATCAATCTCTAGTAGCTGCATATTTCATCACACAGGATAATCGTACAATGGCGGAGATTTACAGTGACCTACCATCGTTGGTCTCTTCAACCATTTCTGTGGGACAAAAAATCAGGGGTCTTCGCAGTGTGTTGTATGAGTACCAGAGACAGTCCGTGGCCATGATGATTGAGAAGGAGCTGAGCAACCAGCCTGTCCAAGACCCTTTATACATCCCGATCTCAAATATGCACGGAGAACGTTTTTACCTCCAGCCTTCAACCCTTACCACTGTGCGTGAATGCCCAGCAGTTGCTCGGTGCAAGGGCGGCATTTTATGTGAAGAACTAGGTAAGCCCTAGATTATTTTCAACCTCTCGACTTATCTATAGCCGCACACAGGCACGGGAAAGACGGTAATGATCTTGGGCTTGATTCTTGCTACTGTCGATCAGCTATCTCAGCCAGAAGAATCTCTATTGGACTACCGCCCTGTCATGTCTCCCTTGGCCTATCGCACCTTCCCCGCGGATGAGTATCTTAATGCTCGAAGAAGGGCTGGCATGCATAAAAGTTCGACGCTCGATGTGACGCGTGTTCCATCTCTTGTTGAAATTCTTCTTCACCGTATAAGAACGTGGGGTGACAAGGTGGACACCCGATCACACGAAGAACAACTAGAGGCGTCCAACCTCTGGCAGCTCCTTCAAGCCAACACACCATTTTACCACCACTACCCTGTCAAATCGCCCATGCGTGCTCTTGGCCCTTCTCGCACAAGAGATCGAGTCTCAGAATATCCCCGGCTGATGCACCTGACGACAGCAACACTTGTTGTTGTGCCCGTCAACTTGCTTGGACAGTGGGATAGGGAAATTCTGAAACATTGTCATAGCACGTTGAGATACCTTATCATCCGACAGACAACGCAAATCCCGAGTGCGAAGGCTTTAGCGTCTGATTATGATGTACGCAACATTGTCTTTACATCGACACTGCATCACTGATTTGTAAATATTCAAGCTAATCATTATGACGCATAGTCGTGCGTCTCGGCACTTGATATGTTTTTTCCGCGTCGGTACTTACTATTATCTTCAGGTTTCCGCAGAGAGTCGGTGAAGAACAAAGTTGCTCATTTGCATCAACTCAAACCCTGCACTTGTGCTTCGTTCCCTGGCAGTCGCGTACCAAACTGTCGTTGTCCCAGCGACCCAGCTGTATCGCCTCTTCTTCAAATTCGCTGGAAGAGATTGGTGATCGATGAAGGCCATATCTCAGGAAACACGACCGGGACATTAAATTGCTTCGTTCGCGAGCTAAGCATCGAACGTAAATGGATTGTGACTGGAACGCCGACGTCGAATATACTAGGGTTGAGCTTGGGGCGCAAGCAGGATGACGATATAGAAAATGACATTGGCATTGACAGTACCTACTCGTTACCCATACCTGCGACGACAGATTGCTCTGCATCCGATACTTCTTCAATTTCTGGTGGTGGTGCGGAAAACAACATAGTCAGGGTGTGGGGGAAGTATGACTCCACCAACTTGCGAAAACTCGGAACAATGATCAGCGACTTCCTCGCCGTTCCCCAGTTCCATTCTGATCTCAAATTGTTCGGTAGCCACGTTTCTGCACCCCTTTGCGACTATCGTGGGCCTCGCCTAGGCGCAGTCAAAGTACTGAGTCAGGTCATGGAGATGGTCATGATTCGTCACAGGTTAGCAGCTTTATATTATGTTGCTAGAAACTGTGTAAGGCTCATTTTGTTTAGGATTGAGGACGTCGAGAAAGAAGTGGTTCTACCTCCCATGCGGCATGCACCCATTTATATGGATCTTGATGCCTACGCTGCGATGTCTTACAATGCAATGCAAGCCAGCATCGCTATTAACGCTATTGACTCTCAACGCGAGGGTCAGGTGCGTGTCTTATCATGTACATGAACTTTCCCTCATATCGCTTGAAGGATTACATCTTCCACCCCAGGGTGAAAAAATTAAATTTCATTAGTACGGTTTGAACACTGACTCTGATTTTATATTAGAATGCAAAAAATCTTCAGAATGCCATGGACAACTTATCACAGTAAGTCCTAGAGCTTGGCGACATCAATAACTATAATCGAAATCAAACGCAGAGGAATGTTCTGGTCGGCGTCCGATATCCTGTTTAATGTCGATCAAATACGACATGAGGCCCCTAAATTTCTGGCTCGTGCCACCGAGGCCAAAGTACCTAATCATGATATGGCACTCTTAGAAGAAGCAATAGCACACGCGTTAGTCTGCTCTCCTTGTCATGTATTCTGGATATTAGCAACGTTTCCAGAGATGCGGCAGCGAAAGACCCTCTGTGGCGCGCCATGCAACATCATGAAGATGTCCCTTTCCGCGTGACAGGGATGAACGCAGCTGTATTCGAAGCCTGGACACGGGGAAAGCTGAAGGACAGATCTCGTGCTCACGACCTCATCCATGCGAACCGGCTGTGCGAACTACGAGCTCTCGTTCGCAGCCGACCATTGATGGACCTCGCTCGATTGGTTGAGGAGGGCAAGGCATTGGACATGAATGAACGAGCACGATGCGAGAAGAAATCTGCACAAGTTCACGATGTCACAAATGCCGCGCAGATGAAAAAGATGGTGTCTGAGGTTAAAGACGAGTTGGAGGTTTTGAAAGAGAAAGAGAAAGTATACCAAGCAGAGGATGTGCCCGAAACTGACATCGATGACTTTGTTCGACGCAAATTGAAGCATCGCCCTGCTCCTCCGCCATCCAAACTACTTAGCTCTTCGCCGTTGTCAGGAACATGTATTGGGCCATCTCTATCCACCAAGCTGAACTTCATCTTGTCTGAGGTCAGTACATAGTATCATTATCATGCATCACCCACCTCACACGATTCTTTTTAGGTTCTGGAGCATTCAGAGAAGGAAAAATTCCTCATATTCTCTAATTCGCCACTCACCCTCGCCCACATCGCGGAGGCACTCTCTTTGATCGAAATTAAGTACCTCCGATACACAACGGAGGTTTCTCTGCCACTGCGAGAGCAGTTTGTCATGACTTTTGAATCTTCTGATACGTTCCGTGTTTTCCTGATGGAGTTGAAGCACGGTGCTCGTGGTTTGTGAGTATATCTCATTTGTATTTACTGTTGTTGTTCACAATATATCCGACAGGAACTTGATCTCTGCCTCCCGAGTAATCTTCTGTGAGCCTGTTTGGCACCCCGATGTCGAGGCGCAAGCTATAAAGGTCAGATTTTAATTCAAATTAGAAATCGTTGCTGAAATCGTTGCCAGCGAGCGCACCGTATCGGACAGACAAAACCAATTACTGGTAATTATTTCTGAATGTTGGATAATTGTTCGGTTCATCACATCGTTATCCTTAGTGAAGACTCTCGTGATCAGACACACTGCAGAAGAGGCAATGGTCTCTAGGCGTCATCTTCTGAAGGGTGCTAGCAAAGTTCCGAGTATGACTACTGAAGTGGGGATGCGTCACTTCTTGGAGGTACATGCAGCTTGGTCATGCTCGGTCATGGAATCGCTCATAAGGATTTTTATTTTCTTAGAACCCTCGCTTTTTAGCTGTTCCAACAGAGCCAGAACGTTTCTCTTCATCGATACAGATCTCCTTGCTAACGCGTGCAGAGCCTCAAGCAGAGAACTCCACATCTACCCACACCTCGGAGGATTCGGCCACATCATCAGCCTCGAATCTCAACATCATCAATACCTGGAATCAGCCATACGATACAGCAAATCGGGCTTTGAAACGACCTCGAACGGTCAGGTTCGCGGATTGATACTGATGCTCATTTCGTAGCTAGAGACAGCTAAAGATGCAGCCATGATGTATTGCGCTGTGGTTCTTGAATGATTTTTTTTTTTGGGGGGGCTTCCATCATCATCCATCTCACCGACCCTTTTGAGTTTTACTTTGGGAAACTCCTTTAATCACATTAGTGGATGACCCAGATCGTTGACGGACAGTTGGTTTGAAATTAATTTGATGTTATAAACAAGAAATCATTGCTGTGCAAGCCGTTGCAGGGCAAGTGTGGAAGCTGCAAAAGACTTCAGCCAAATTTGCATAACATATATAGATGTCACTATTCACAGAGGAGAAAAGTCATAGCGTAAGTGCCCTATTCCAGATACCCTAATCAAGAATGAACCGCAGTTTCGCGCCATTTGCTACACGTGTCCAGACATCAATAGCTTCATACTGGAAGTGGGTGTCAGAAAAGCCTTGTCATCAGATGCGTATACACTCACCTCCGCAATGGTATCATTAAGCTGCGCCTCGGTATATCCAGCACCCAGTACACGGGACCGAACTTCAATGAGAGCGAGTTCTTCCCCATCATCCTCATCTTCGTCCGAGTCGACGTCCATCTCACGTTCCCCGCCAGGGCCTCGACCAAACCTCTTCTGTCTCTTTCTCCGTTTCCTTCCGCCCTCGTTCGACATGCTTTTGATGAGCCTGAAGATCTGACTGACAACCGACCGATCTGGCTCATACTCTTTGTCATCATCATCGTGCAGGCTCTCTTTGCTGCACTCCATAAGGCGGAGTGCCTCATCGACATCATCCCGCTGCACGGTGTCTGCGAAGCGCAGGCGTGCAAGAGACTGTGCGAGACGGAGCACACCAAGCAGCGTACGCGCGGAAGTGTAAGTATGTGATTTCTTTTGTGCAGCCTCGTCTTTCGAGAGCTTGCGAAGGCGCACATAGGAGTCGACGATGTAGCTAGATACGTCTGAGGGAACGGTAGGACGGCGTTGGCGAGCTTGAGCGATGTAGTGCCTGCCAGGCGGCTCGTTAAATTCAAATAATCGTCTTGAACATCTATACTCACCTCATAAGGACAGGATCAACAGCATCATACTCAAGTTCTGGATGGGAGTTAAACATGTGCACATGGGTGACATGTTGCGCCAGCCGCTCATCGTCTTCTCTGGTCGGTTTGTCCAGGATGAGGAATAAAAGATCAAAACGAGATAGAAGCGCAGCGGGTAGATTGATGTTTTCGACAGGCGAAACTTTCGGGTTATACCGGCCATACAGAGGGTTCGCGGCCGCAAGTATGGATGTGCGAGCATTTAGAGTTGTTGATATTCCAGCTTTTGAGATGGAGATCGTTTGCTGCTCCATGACTTCGTGTATCGCAGTTCTGTCTGTTTCCTCCATCTTATCAAATTCATCAATGCAACAAATGCCGTTGTCGGCGAGAACCAGAGCACCGCCCTCTTCAATACTGTAAGACTGAGTATTAAAGCAAGACCCAAAGAAACTCACCAAGAACCATCTCATCGGTAACCGGGTCTCTCATGACTGCGGCTGTAAGACCAACTCCTGATGAACCTTTACCCGTGGTGTAGACTCCTCGAGGTGCAATCTTCGAGATGTACTTCAGTAGCTGCGACTTGGCCACACCAGGATCACCCATCAGGCATATATTGAGGTCGCCACGAATCTTCATCCCATCACCCATCGTCTTTGTTACACCCCCCACAAGTAACAGCAACAAGGCTTTCTTCACATCAGTATGTCCATATATTTCGGGCGCGATGTTCTGAGCAAGCTTGTTGTACAGCGACGGGTCTGCCTGCATCTCCGCGATCTGTGCCTGTATTTGTGGCGTCATCTCCATGTCACTGTATTGCTTCTTGAGCTGGTGAATATGGTGTCCTTCAAGGTAGGTGTCGGTGAGCAACCCAGCTCGGATAGCCTGAAATCCTGTGTAGGGGATAGGGAGGAAAATTCCCCCGAGGTGAACAACATCGCCTGGGTTCATTTGGCGCGTCAGATTGCCGTGGACGTGTATAGTCATGGATCGGGGTATGTGTCCTACTGGCACTTGGTCGGCCTGGATGATGTTAATGCCAATACAAAAGCAGGAGTCCAAGACTCACCATCTCTTGAATTTTAACTTCTTGAAAAGGACTAAACCGACATGCTCGAGTTTGCATGTGAAGGGAGCCACGTATGCCGTTCTTCTTGCATTCCTGCTCATTTGGACAGTCCGTAATGGGAGAGAAGGTTTTGCTGGATATCTGCTGGAATGTTTCGGAACCGCAAACATCGCAAGTGTAGGCGTTCACAAGGAGCAGTGGCTTGACTTCTGACACGCGAGTAACGATGCCCCGAACAGTAATCAGCCTGCCAAGATAGGTTCCCTTGACCTCTCAGACAGCCAAAGCAATGTCGGATCGAAGAGGCTGGAAATAAAGGTTGCTTGAATGAAGAGTCAGCTCTCAAACGAGCATTGGCATTGTCACCACGTACTATCGCCGCAAGAGATGGTTGGGGAAGCCTTCTTGGCTGCCTTCAGTCTGCTCATTCCGCTCTCGCCTTTGGTGCAGAATAACATCGATGACCTCATCGTGTTCACTGATGTCCTTGGTGGGAGGCGGCATAAGCTTGTCCACGGCTTCACTGAAAAGCGCGACGTAGCGCCGAGTGTTGTTTCGTATCCGAGATACCAGTTCAGCGACTGTTTTCTCGTGCTTTACGAAAAATCAACACATATAGAGCATCATGTGGAGATCTCGTACCTGATGGATGTCTTCCATGTCAATGGTGAGCATCTGCTGCTCACGGTTTGCTATGCGTTGCTGATGAACCAAACGTTGAGTAAAGGTAAAAACGCGGCTCGATTACTGCATCACACGTACAAGTTGCTGCATGTATTTGAGACTTTTCCTGCTAGCATCTTGCCGATCATCCTCGTCATCGCTGAGCGCCATATCTGCAAAACCCTCGTCCCACTGCTTGTGCTTGCTCACATATGTGGATAAAAAGTTCTGTATTTTATCTGTAAATACATTAGCTTCATCACCTATTTATCGAGCGAGCATACCTAGTTCATCGTCGTAATTAATCTGTACGTTGAGCACCGGGAGAGACATGATATGCTGTTGGTACTTAGTCGCGTCTTCAAAGGCGCGTCTGTCACAACCAGGTCAGGATGTGACATTTGTTGTCACGCTCAATCTAAGCACGTCACGTGACTCATTAAACTTAAGGTCAAGTTGAACAGCTGTACAGAAGTTCAGGTTCGTCTCACGCATGCTCCAGTACCTTTTCTATTCTGCTAACAACAACTATGAAGGTTTCATATCAACAATTTAACACCTCGAAATGCTTCTGTTTGCTCTACTGGCCCATGATAATCTAGCCATCCGGATCCATTTTAATAGTGCTTGCCAGTGAGTCTTAAGCCTCCCATATATAACCACTTCACCGAGATCAGCACAAGCAGACCTTCCATTCATCGACCAGTGAGCCTAATTTCAAGCGCGCGCAACGGAAGGTAAGTAACAGCTGAAAATGCTGCTGCGAGCTGTGTGCAATCTTGTGAGCGAATCAACGCTCAGACAACCAAAGACAATACACACCTCGAACCCTATTTCTGCTCCTACCATCTCTCCAAGGGGCCCTGTATACAACGTCTACGAACAAATTGATGAGTAACTGCACATGGATAGATTGATGCAGCGCCGATAACCTGCCTGTGACATCCCAATGACAGCACCTGCGACACCAAAGCACCCCGCAAGTATACCCGCTACGCCTGCTGGTAGTCTTAAGAGGTAAGGAGAGGATGGCTAGGTCACACTCTTCATCTAACAAAACCACTGGGAGCAAAACTCACTTTGATGGCGTATCATAATCATCCAAGTTGTACCCACCAAGCGGCCCGTTTTTCCGCCGGAAGATAAAGTGTTCTTCAGCTACGATCACAATGAAGAATGCCGTCCAGTCGCTGAGAATTTTGAGGAAATTGGAAAGGATAGTACTAAAATGCTCGCGGCCTGCAACACCAGCTACAGTGTACGCTACGAAGGCTAGCAGTACCCACAAGAAGCGCGGAATAATGGCGAACGGGCGTCCAAGTGCCTGCATGGACAAGCCCGCAGAATAAGTATTCGGGATGTTGTTGGCACTATCATTGGTTTAGTACGAACAGGTAAAGGTATTCACTCATTCTTACATGACAGAAAGCGCAAGCAGGACGAGGATGAACTGGCCAAAGTGACCCCATGGTGAGAGGACCTGCGCAGTGAGGCCGCCTGTCGAGCCGCCTCTGAACGCTGCTACGTATGCAGGGTCTGTGATGGTCATGAGGGCAGCGCCGAGAATCGTGACAAAGCAGATAGGGATGTACAATCCGAAGAACGTTAGCAAAAACACGCGCATGGGTGGCGTACCAGCAGGCAGCCGACAGTTAAAGTCCGCCGCAACTGGCGCCCACTAGTGACCGTTTACATGCCGATTCAGCAGTTGTCGAGGAAACGAAAATGATGATTAGACCCACCCCAGTGAATAAGCCGAATACGATCCCACCAAAGCTGAGAATGTCTGCTGAGAGGGCGTGCCCTGTGTCCTCCAGCGGTTTTTGCGCGTTAATGTCATATCCGGCCTTTCCACCGAGACCACAGAGGAAGAGCATGCAGGTCAGGGTAATTATCCAGGCATAGCGCTCGTAGACATGCACCATGTTGTACCCAACAAAACACGGGATGAGGGAGCACACACCAATGATGATAATTCCAACGACGGACGGAAGGGTACCAGGGTTGATGTTGGACAGTGTTTGACCGCCGAGAATGACGGTCGTTGTGGCGAAGCCAAGCCTAGACAAGGCTCAGTAAATATGGAAAACATGAGCGAGAAAAACGCACTGCGTGAGGATGTTGAGGACCGAGTAGATAGTACAACCGAGATATCCCGAGCTGAAACGGGTGATGATCATGGTGCGGAGACCCGTTATGGGGCCGAGGGTAGCAACAAACGCTGTCGCGACGGCCCCGAGAGCACCGAAACAGAGAATAGTAGCTACAGAATTCCTCGGGAGAATAAGTGTGGTCGCGACACGATACATGCCCCAGTGACCTACCTGAAACTCAAAGTAAAAGTTGACTGTGCGAGCACACCAACAGGAATGATATCGAACACTGTGTTAACAGACCTACACAAAGGTCAAGTGACGGTACGAACAACGATCAGGTGGCGCAGACTGACCACCACATTAGAATGCTACACTAGGTTTAGATCAGGCATACGAGTAGAATTTGGATACGTACTTATTCCAGGCATTTTTTGACTCTCGCTGGTTTTCTGGTATACGTTCTACGCCACGGGCCTCGACACCATATGCAAAGAGTCTCGATAGAAGAGGTCCTAATTTACCAAAACGCCTCACAATCACGCGGTCTGGCGCTGCCTCGATCATGTACACATCTTGAGCATCTTCAAGCCCGGCGACAGATTTCTCCTCGTCCCCTGAGTAGTGGCCTGAGAAGGCAGACATGATAGTATCCGGGCAGATATGCAGAATGACACGGGCACAGCAGGTATATGAAGTGTGAAGTTACCAAGTATTTGAACAATGCATTGTGAGGAGGGCCGTGCTGGCAATGCGCTGGCGTCCATTGAATGCGTCGCCATTGAATCGTCGAAAGAACTACAGAGTGTGGGTTTTGGGGTGCTAATAATCTGATCAGTAGTTAAAGCGTCTTGCCCCAATGAGTTACTTCGACGATATGCGCTACGACGCACTGTTGAGGACCGCCTATCCGCCCTCGACCAACCAGAAAGCACCGGAACCGGTCCGCAATATCAATTTTACAGATTTGCACCAGATTCAAAGACTTGACTTCATGGTAGGACAAAAGCAGCATGTTTTGCCGACGCGAGGCTGTTCTCATTGCAGACGTTGACATCTTATTTTCTGCTCTGGAGGAGATCCCTAATTCAGCGCTACCTCACAAATGAAATGTGTGTGAAGTTCATTACTTTACGTTTGTAAACCAATCGGTGAGAAGAGGGATATATCATAAAGAATTGAAAACACCTTTGGTGAACGCATAGTAGCGTAAGGTTCCTGCCATTGAAGATTGAACCGCGACAGCTTCAGCCCTCGCAAGTGGACCCCCGCCAATATGGAGACTATGATGCGAGGGAGGATTTCGGAGATTCCCCAGTAAGCTATCCATATTGTAACAAGTGGCGACGGTGGCAGCACTCCACTGTTCGTCTGTTTTGGCAGATATTGTGTTCCATTTGTCGGTCTGAATCCCAGGCGAAGAACAATTGTTAGTGAATGGTATCGGGTATCATCGTTCGCCCGTAGCTGCGCCAGGCAAATCATGGTGCTGACTCCTAGTGAACCCAAAACCCAAGACCGCTAATAGCGACTCCGATAAAGAGTGGGTTACTGAGATTTGAGCAGCCTACCCACACCCTCAAAACAAGGGAACGACGATAAAAGCGCTGCTAATCACTCTGTTTCAGGCAATAAATACTTTTTTATGCTGAGCTCCAGATCTCAGAGGACTGTTGTTGGCAACGCGAGCTCGTCAACAACGATCATCCTGTGTCTGTAGGGTTACCAGCTGGGACGCCACCGGAAGAAGGGCAAGTCCGGTCTGGAAGGCCGAGCGCTCCGGAGAGTCCAACATTATGCCACAACGAGCCCCAGGTGATCCCCAGTTGAAGACTTGTTGTTTCAATCCTTCAAGTGGCACCTAGAGCTGGACCAGGGAAACATATTGAGATCAAACGAGGCATTATAGAGGGAACTCAAGGTTGAACGTTGAACGCCCATACTGAGCGCCCAAGCGTTTTCTGAAGACCCTTCGGAGTTTTGGGGCTTAATCTGCTGACTCTGAACTTCTACATAGGCACGTCACTATTCCTCAGGCCTCAGACCTAGAGTTATCCTGCACGCCGGTCATTACAGAATTTACATTAGCTAATCGTGAATTTCACCAGTTACATAAACAGACTTAGCAAAAACACTATTCCGACAAATCAGAACATGGCTATTCCATGCTAGCACACGCGTCATACTGGGAATTCTCCATCCAGTAGGAATGTCCATAGCGCGTCTGGTCTCTTGTAGTCGTGATGCACAATGCTCACTAGCCATCGCTCCCTCCGAACAGAATTTAATAGCTCTCTTTCTTCGGACCCTGGCGGGTAGAAGGAGGCCCACTCAGCCCAGATAGAGAATGCTTCATCCTACATTGTTATAATGAGTACAAGCAAAGGAAGAATGAGTCTAAAGGCAACGAATACCTTCCACGTCAGGAAAGATTCGCGCTCGATTATGGTCGTCTGAGTGATTTCTTGCCCGGGAAACATACCCCATGTGACTGCGTTCCTGCCGTCGTCGGGAACGTTACTTCTGCATTCTCCCTATACCCGTGTGAGTCCGGAAAATGGTGCGATATTCAAGGGAATGCTCACTTGCAGATTCCCAGCAAAATAGTGCACCCAACCCTGTCCCTCTTCTTCAATCTTCTTCTCAATCTTCTCTAGATCTTGTTCTTCCACGAAAAACTCCACAAACCCTTTTTGATAGACATACCCACCTCTCGGACCCCACCCAAAAATTTCATCCGTAGAACACGCTCCGTCTACTGCGGGTTGCGAGCACACCGTCCACCACCCACGCTTCGTGAGCTGCTCGAGGTGCGGCAGGATAGTCAGCGACTCTGGAGAAAGTGGCAAGGAGGAAAACGGGGACGAGGACACCTCAGAATGAAGGTAGCGCAGGACGAGCGAGGTAAGGTCATCAGTACTTTTGGGGTGACCCCATTCACTGAGACCTTCATACTGCTGTAAAAAATCAGTACGCTGGTTTGGCTGAGCAGAAAGACAATTCGTACACACAAGCCACTGCCACCCCACTGATCTCGAGCACCGAACGCAGGACTCTTGTAGTCACCGAAACGACCGTTCGGGAAATCATCCCATGTCGCTGCATTATTCAGCTCCCCTCGGCCAGGATCTGGGTCCAAGGTTTGCTTAAACGTCAGCGCATTTGTTGCTGTGTTCGTTGCTGTGGTGGGATCGATGACCAAATCGGAGGAGTTAGCGAGCTGCACATGAATCATCGGTCCTGGCGCATCCTGAAATTACAATCAGCTACTTGACCTTAACGATAGATTAACGAGACTTGCAGCGATCAATCTATTCTTCATTGTCGGGCTACCGTCTGCCCACTGCAGTTTCTCTATCACAAGCTGGACACTCTTCTCGAGGTTTAGAGTGCAAAAGTGAATCCCTTTTATTTTTCCTGTGGAGGTAATCTTCCGAATGATATCAACAGCAAGGCCTACACCATAACCCTTGACAAGCTGGTCATCGTGCTGTCCTCTTATTAGCAGGATAATGTGGTTTATAATTGGGGTATTTACACAGATAGGTTCCAGAGCAGCCATGACGGTCGGAGGAACCTTGACTCCACATAGCTTGATCAAGCGCAGAAAAGAAGAATATGTTTGAATAGGCATGACGCCGGGTATGATTGGTACAGTGATGCCTGCAACGCGATCAGGAGGACATAAATGACACCATGAGTTGCTACTGACCTTTTGCCCTAACTTTGTCGATCCATTCGAGAAACGGTTCTGCATCATAAAACAGTTGCGTGACGATAAAATCTGCTCCAGCATCAACCTTCTCCTTCAGGATATTCAAACTACCATCTTCATCAGTCTCACGGTCTGGGTGACCTTCAGGGTAGGCTATTAAACGTATGTCAGCAAAAAGGAATTCAAAGCTAAGTGCCCTTGCCTGCAACGCCAATGCAAAAATGGGAGGAAAACTCCGGAGAAGAACGGATGTACTTCACCAGGTCAATCCCACAAGTAAATTGAGAGTCGACGGGCGTCCAATGTTCTGTTCCTCGAGATGGATCTTGCATGAAACATCAGTAATATGAAAGATGTCTCAGACGAGGATCGCAGTGCTTACCACCACGCAGCGCGAGTATATTCTGTATACCCCGTACTTTTGCAGCCTGTTGAGGCAGTGTTTAGTGGTCCGGAGATTCGTGGGAAGTAACTCACCCTGAGAGCATCATCCACCATCCCAGGGACCATATTTGTGCACGTCAAGTGCAAAATGGTGTCAATCCCATAATCTGATTGGGTCAGACCTGCAAGATCAATGCTTCGTTCTCTCGTCGAACCCCCAGCTCCCCATGTGACACTTATCGCAAGGGGGTTTAGAGTTGATAGGCGTGATATACGGGGAATTAGATTCTCGAACCCCTGATAGACTTTGAAGAATGCACATAATAAGGAAACACCACACGAACCTGGTCAGTCCGAGGGGGGAAGAACTCAAAGGTGTAGAAAGGACGCGACGAGTTGTACGCCGCGATCTTGTCTGAAAGTTTCATTGCATGCCCTATCCAAAATACGCCGGGATCAAGTTAGGTTGGTCGCAGAGCCGCCTCGAGGTTGATGACCGTGATGACTCGGAGCACGAGTCTTTCAATTTACCACGTGGCTTACATACACTGGCAGTAATAACGGAGCAAACACGAATAAACACACTGCCATGGCAGAGCTCAACGAGACAGACTTTCACATCCAGAGGTCTTCTGCAAGTACTTGGCAAGCCAATCACCTTGTTTTATCAATATTGTTGTATACGGTTTAGGCGCTAGCCACGATTGTACCCTGCCAATGCCAGACGTTCCATCAACACCCGCAACTGCCGACTTCTCCTCGACGCCTCCAAAACGCACCAAGATCGTCCTCCTTGGTGACCAGAGTGTTGGGAAGACCAGTCTTATCACCAGGTCAGCTACGGTGGATCCTGGGCCAGTCGCATATGCTGATATGGGCGCAGATTCATGTATGATACATTTGACAACACCTACCAGGCCACCATCGGCATTGACTTCCTGAGCAAGACTATGTACCTGGAAGACCGGACGGTGCGGTTACAATTGTGGGATACCGCTGGACAGGTGCGTGTGACGTGCTGTGTTGGTTGTGTTAGTAGTCATTGACTGATCTGTGTTGCTGCAGGAACGCTTCCGTTCACTAATACCATCGTACATCCGAGATTCGTCCGTCGCTATAGTCGTGTATGATATCACCAGTGAGTAAGTTCAGTTCGCATAGTGCGAAAGGTATTAAATGCTGGGAAGATCGACAATCCTTCCTTTCAACGTCAAAATGGATAGACGACGTTCGGTCAGAACGGGGGAACGATGTCATTATTGTACTCGTTGGTAACAAGGCCGATCTATCGGAGAAACGGTTTGTCAAGGCTTTTCCTCTCGTCTGTAATATGCTGTCTGACACAACAATCAGCCAAGTCACGATAGAGGAGGCAACTGCAAAATCAACACAAATGAACATTATGTTCATGGAAACGTCAGCAAAAGCTGGACATAACGTAAAGAGCTTATTCAAGAAGATTGCCCTATCATTACCTGGGATGGAGAAGGAAGGCCAAGCAGATGCTCAGAATACAAGTATGCTTCCCGTGCCGAATCGTTGTTTCATGGATTGACCTTCATTGTAGAAATTGATGTTACGACACAGCAGGCTGCCGCCGTACCAGAGGCATCACAGTGCAATTGCTGATCTAGTATTTCCTATGTGATACGTATTACCCCTCATGATACCTGTATTTGCTTGCCCGTGTTGCAAACAAAGTACGTTCTGCTAACCCCATTCGTCGCATTGGAATTATTTGTGGCGCGATGCAACGAAGCTTCTCGCTTCCCACCGTTAACCCCTTCAACCACGATTCATCGTATTTCCCGCTCCACGTGGATTAGCATCCTTGAACTCTGCCCACTGTTCGTCTTTCTGCCGTTTCTCTTCCGATTTCATCTCACCAAAGACTGTACCGTCCGTTTCGGAATCCATCGTCAATTGTTCTGAAGACGTTGGCTGTTCCTCAGATTGTGGGCTGCTCAGATTAATTAGTGTGTCTAAGTAACTAAAACGGTGAGAACTTACCCTCCCCCTGTGAGTATGTTGCCGCGTTCTTGTTCAATTTTGAGGTACTCGTCGATGCTCATCGTTGGCAGACGGTGACCAGGTCCGAAGACCTGAGATTGCAGACGTGTGCGATCCAATGCGCCCGCAGGAAGGATAGTAAATGGCCTTAGGGGCTATCACGACGATCAACTTCATTGGGCGGTGGTAATGTGATGTTTTGGTACCTTCCCGCTAGAATCAAGTAATGGTCCGCCCTCACCCATGAGAGATTTTGTGTCCAGTTTCCACATGTCATCTTGTTCCTTCAGTTTATTTTTCCTGTCGTCTGAGGGTGGACCGGGCCTGGGAGGAGGGGGGGCGGTACGCAGGAGTTCGAGCTCCTGATCCATACTCTCGAGTTGAGAGTACGCCTGGGCATAGTTTAATCGTAGTAGTAGTAATACTGCTTCCCGAAGGATCTCATCAGTCTCTGAATCATCCTCCTCGTCGTCATCATCGCTCAGCTGAGGGGTAACGGTTGACGGCAGTAATGACCGAATGAGATCAAAATCACTTTGGTACAGATCTCCAATGGGCATTTGTTTCCGTCGTTTTCGCACAGCTTCCATGCGCGCACGCAAGTCCTTCTCAGCTTTAAACTGCTTGATTTTGACTTCTCGCCGTTTGGCCGCGTCCTTGATGGAAGATGCGCTTTGTGTGTGAAGTGCACGATCCACCTCAGGTACTAAGCAGTAAGTATCCAAATCATGGATAAATGATTTCAGATGGACCTGATCATAGTTAAGACCTTTCGATTGAGTAACTGAAATAGAGTATCCACCTGCGTCTGCTTGAGGACGGTCATGCGCTCATCCCTATCTATTGTCTTCATGCGATTCTGCACCTCGGCCAGAACGTATCGTGCAAACAAGTACACCAGATTCCGGGTGGATATATCCTCAAGAACCTCATTGGAACTGAATAATGAAAGGGCTGAGACGCGTCGGTCCAACTCTTTAAGATCAGTTACGGCTGATTTGATTAGTTCCTTTGTAGCATTGTAAGATAACTATGGACGATCTGTGGTCCAGAATAAAAGCGCACCTGTGTTTCATCGTCGACAGTGGGCAGATTCGCGGCCTTTGAGGCAGTTGCAAGCGCCCTGGAGAATAGAGTTGGTAATGGAAGTGTGGTCATAGTCAGAGTTTCCTGGGGTCCTTCCAGGACTCTTAACTCTATGTATATTGAAAGTGCCTGGGGGTCAACCCGCGTTACATCGCGTCGCGACTCGTACTACTAGGACATTTCCGAAGTCAAGTTTTCAGTTTTTTCGTCTCTTAACTGTATCGGCTTAGCCCTCTGTGCACGCTGTGCATATTTCAACGTAGTCATGAAAAGATTCTCCGTGGCAGAAGAGTCTTCTCCAAAGAGACCTCGCCTAGAGGATAACCTCTCGCTGTTCGATGAAGCACGTCGAAAGAATGCAACTGACCTCCTCGACCTCGAGACAGATGAAACTAACAACATCGAAGCTAAAGTTCACATGATCTTTCCTTCTGTCGATCGGCAACACCAGGTGAACGTCGAGATGCACGAACATGGCAAGGTTTACCGCTGTCTCGTTCTCATCTCGTCCAAAGTCGTTGAATTGCTTCCCTTTCCATTCATCATTAACGAAAGAATCTGCATTTCCCTCAAAGGCGCGCAGATTCGGCCAAGGGCACCATCTTCTGCTCCTTGCCATCTACCCGTTGCGCTCGTATTCAAAGAGGGGATCGCAGTCATGGTCATGTCAGGGCCCTCAGCAGGGAAGGTATTTAGTACTTTTGAAGGTGATTTCTTATGCTGTTTAATGTCTAAAAGTTATTGGTGTTCACACAACTTTCTAATCTAGTAGACTGGTATAGCACTACCGGTGACATTCCCCGCGTCAAGGACGTTGTCCAGCAGCATTGCACAGAAGACGTGGAAATGAGAAATACAAATCCGCCGTCTAAAAACCCGCATCCGGAAATCGTTACTAGTCAGAAGGCGCGAGAAGAACCAATGGCTGTTCTTGCGCCTCAACAGCGTCTCAGTTCCTCAGCTGCTAATCTTCCTCAATCTGGTGTGGAGCTACCGGAAAAAGAGCTTACAAAACAGCAGAAGCGCAGGCGTAAAAGGCAAGCACGGAAGTCGGCCGCTCTTGAGATCAGGCCGAAATCAGGCGGGCATGAAACGACAGTCCCTCAAGCCGAGGCAGTTGCTCCACGAGCACCATCATCGCCCCCTACTGCTGTGCGAACACTACCACAAGTACCCTCTAGCGAGCGCACAAGCTCTGAACAGACCAGTTCACCATCACCCAACAGAGCATCTCCAATTTCCTCCACACATGATCGTGCAAGCAATCGTGGATCACTGGCCATGAAGACTGGGATGACTACGGCAGAGGTGAATTTCGTGTCTTCAGAGAAGTCCACCACGAGTTCATTCGAACATTATTTTTAGGCAGTTGGCTGCATGCCAATCAGGAAGGTTGAGATGAGAAAGGATCCATTCAGTATCATTGGTGTAGTCACGTCAAGCAAACCTATAACACAAACGCGCTCAAAAGGTAGGATCTTTACCGTCAATGTTTATTGTTGGCTCATCGTTTACCGTCGTAACAGAGTGGAGCCGTAATTTCGTCATTGCCGACCCGTCCTGCATGGAAGAGGGTGTTGTGACTTACAATCTCAAGGTCAATTGCTTCCAGAAGAAGCGCATAGAGTGGCTCCCCCAGGCTGAATTTGGAGATATAGTCATCTTTCGGGATCTGAAGGTATCTAGCAGTCCCTCGTGCCACTTTGCACTCACTCACCCACATTTTCTCAGACTTCCGTCTGGGCTGGAGGTTTCAATGCTGTAGGGTATGGCGATACGCTGCGCTGGGTTACCTATGACACCCAAACCCGGCGTTTCCGTGATCCTGACAGAGTTGACGCCTCGGATTCCGAGAAATTACCATACTACGAACCAAATATACAAGGAAAAGAAGCGGAGTACTGTGCTAAGCTTGCCGACTGGTGGCAAGTCTTACAGGGGGGACAACATGGTGTTACAACCGTGCAATGCACCCCATATCCTTCGCGAGAGCATCACCTCATCTCTGAGGTCACTGAGGATACTTCTCCTGAAGGTTATTTCGATTGTACGGTCGAGGTGAGCTTACAGGCGACTCATCGTAAATGTGAAGCTGACGAAAGCCTAGATTTTGCATATCTATGAAAACACCGATAGGCCCCACACTGTGTATGTGACTGACTACACCATAAACCCTGATGCCAACCCGCCACAAGCACGGTGGTGCTCTCCGGAACTGTCTCCGTATGTTTTCAAAATGGAGATGTGGGATAGCGCGAAGCTTCTCGCAAAGTCGATGCAACCTGGAGAGTTCTGGTGTCTCCCAAACACACGCGTGAGGACAGACACCTACCATCATCTTCACGGTAAATTGGTGGTGACACAAAAGTCAAAAAAGCTTGACGAGGTCGCAAATGGCGAGAACTTGCATTTCCGTGCATTGCTAGAGTAAGTGGTGCTGTTGGCTGGACAAAAGCATCGCTCATCACATGTTCTCCAGGCGAAAAAAGACATTTGAGCAGGGAGGAGCATCCGTCTCTTCTGCGCGGTTTGACACCAAGTTGATCGAAGCTGTTGACGGGGAGGTGGGGTTCTTCCACTGCACGGTTGAGGTGGGTCGGATTAAGACTTTATGTTTCACTTCATCACACAGTGCTCTACAGGCTCTTCATGTCGACCTTGCCTCTGCGGAAGGGCCAGTTTTTTATGTCACAGATTACACGTTTAATCACGACCTCCTCAACCCGAGGGAGCAAGTGTCCTGGGCCCTTGGCCTCGACCGCCGGATTGTCAAGATTGTCCTGGAGGACGGGCAGAAAGAGAGGGCACGTGACCTTCAGCCAGGCGCTATGTATAGAATCAGGAATCTGCGCTTGATCAAGAGGGCAGGTGTGAATGGTGCCTTCGGGCGTCTAGGGGGTGATGAGCGACTGATCATTGCAGTTAACGACCTCATGAAGAATGACGTACAGGCTCTCATACAGTATGTGCTGGTGGGACTATTGAGTCTTGTTCCATGTTGCTGACACTCCCTCAATAGACACAAGGAGAAGTGGAAGTTAACAATGCATGACACATACCTGAAGTAGATGGACATACCAGTAGTTGCCCAGAAGATGTGTTTAATCGCCGAGAGCTGGCTCCCGAATGATAATCGATGGTATGGAATTCTACTTCAATTTCAATTGCTCTCCTTGTACAAACGGACTCCCCGATCGAGCTCATAGAATACGTGTAAATCCATCGATAATCTGTATTATAGTCCCATATAATCAAGCAACCTGTAACACGAGTTATTTCTCAGTCTTCGACCGAATCATGTTATTGCCAGCCTCGTTCAATGACCACGCACTCTAGTGTCCTGCCAAGAGGTGACCGCCCTCAGTTGCTTCAAAGTCAGACATACAATGCGTGAATAATCCCCGCGGCCTAGAGCATCCGGTATCTGTAAGGGATGAGGCAAGGTATCAACGAACAATATACAGCGATACTCAATTTTACACGATCTGATGAAGTATCTGACCCACTAATCTCAGTGCTTGCTTGCGCAAAATTTCCTGACCCTATACCAGTGAATACTACTGAAAGGATGACCGCCAAACAGGACAACCTCATAGTAGGTTTGATTCACGGGAGGGATAAACTCTACATTATGTCATTGAGCAATTGATTTCACGACGCCCCAGGGACTTTAAATCAGACACTTGATCCGTCTGCCTAGTACGTACGCTTTCTGAGACGTTGAGGGATTTCGCACATTGCAATCACTGTACTCACTGCGGAGCACCGTTGGTGCCGACGGGACCAAGAACAAAAACTGTACCAAGCCAGTATGTTGATCACCATACCAGGCAGCAGCCGATGGGAGATGAAGAGGTAAGAAGGGCAACAGCGATGTAAGTGGCAGAGCGATTAACGCGGATATTAGGCAGAACATGTACAGGACAACATCTCGAGGCAAGGACACCGAAAAATGCGCGTGAATATTTGGATTAATGACGAACATCAGTACATTCATGAGACGCACTGCGACACAACAGATAAAAAGTCAGAAGCGACTCCAGAGTCCAGCGTGTCTGAGAATCATGAGGGCGTGATGTCACTGACTCATTTGTAGCTGCGCTAGTATCACCACAGCAGGCATGGGCGTTAGTATTGACAGGAGATTCAATATGCATGAAATAAAATGTCAAGAAAATGTTCACATTGCAAAGCCTTCTCCGAGTCAGTGCTCCTCAGCCTACATACCTTGTCGACGAGCAGAGAATGGCATGATATGAACTTTTGAAGATGTAATGGGTGAGAAATTTGGAAGTCAGTGGGGGAAGCTTTCACGCAGAATCTAGTATTAGTAAGTATCATCTTTGAAAGGCGACTCGGAGAGCAGGATGTTGAAAGGAATTACAGCTGTTTGCGAAAGCAATATTAATGTCAATCACAAAAATTTCGCCACTCACTTGACGAAAAAGGAAATCGATACATCAATGCGTCCTGGACGCTCGTCGGCGCTAAGACAGCTTTTATATGCCATTCAGACACTACTGTGACTATGGTCAATCGAAGAATCAGCAATGACATCAAAGAATGTGCCATTCAACTCTGGGATAATGGATGGGAGTTGGAGGATATAACTGAAGCACTTGGTATGAGTGGGAGGAGCTGCTACCGCTGGCGACGGATATTCGAGGAGTTCGGCACTGTCGCGAGGCCTCCATCTCCACTCACTGGCCGTACTCGAACGATTACATGTGCACTGTTAACAGCTATTGAAGACATTTTCACTGTGGATTCTGATCTCTTCCTTGACGAGGTGTGCACATGGCTTGCGGCCGAGCACGATATCATTGTCAGTACATCAACCTTATCGCGCAACCTCAACGAAGCTGGTATCACGCAAGATCCTTCGAAAGTTGCTTCCGAACGTGACGAGGCCCGACGAGAGGAATTCAGAGCAAGTCTTCGCAACATCTTCCTCGACATCTAGCAGCTTTTCTTCTGACCAGTCAACCTTGGATAGCTGCCCAACCCTTTCTCCATCACCAATCATAGAGGGTGCAGGTGATTCAGGAAAATCCAGTGGTTCATTGTCAGCGCTCTCATCGATGGGTGCAGCTGCCATCTTGCCTGGGACCTTGATTGTTAGTTTTTTACGAACCGGGGCGCGTTTCGTTCATTTCGCCATGGTAAAAAGCTTGGTATTACTGTATGACACGTAGTAGAGGTAGTAGTAAGGGCTGAAAGTGCCTGAAAAATGTGTACAAGTTGCAGGGATCCTACTATGAGCGCCCACGATGCGTTGATATATCGATTTCCCTTTTCGTCAAGTGAGTAGCGAAATTTTTGCGATTGACAATGACATTGCTTTCGCAAACAGCTGTAACAAATATACACAAACATTACATATTAGGGGTGCTTGGGGGTCAATCCGCGTTCCATGAGTCGCGTCTTACATTTCAGTTTGGAATTCCACAGTCTCTCAACTTCATTGACTTAACAGGCATCTTTTGCGCGCACGCTGTGCATGCTCCAGGCCATGAAAAGAATATCTGTCGAAGAAGGGTCTACTTCAAAAAGACCTCGTCTGGAGGACAATTTGAAGTTCAACAGCCTCATGCTTTTCGATGAAACACGTCGAAAGAATGCAACTGACCTCCTCGATCCTGTAACAGATGAAACTGGCAATATCGAAGCCAAAGTTCACATGATTTTTCCTTGCATCGGCAAAACACGCCAGGTGAATGTCGAGATGCATGAACACGGTGACACTTACCGCTTTCTCGTTCTCATTTCGGCCCAAGTCGACAAATTGCTTCCCATCCCGTTCACTGTAAACGACAGAATCTGCCTTTCTCTCAAGGGCGCGCAAATCCGGCCAAGGGCTCAATCTTCTGCTCCTTTCTATCTACCCGTCGCGCTCGTATTCAAAGATGGAATTGCAGTCACGCTCATGTCAGGACCCTCAGCAGGGAAGGTGTTCAGTACTTGGGAAGGTGATTTTTTATGCTGTTTAATGTACATAGAAGTTATTGGTGTTGACGCAACTCTCCTCATGTAGCAGACTCGTATAGCTCTACCGGTGACATTCCCCGCGTTCATGAAGTTGTCCGGCAGCATTGCACAGAAGACGTGGAGATGCAAAATATAAACACCCCATCTAAAAACTCGCATCCAGAAATCGTTGCTAGTCAAAAGGCGCGAGAAGAACCAACGCCCGTTCTTGCGTCCCGTCAGCATATTGATTCGCCAGCTACTAATCTTCCACAATGTGATGCACAGTCGCCGGAAAAGGAATTTTCAAAAAGGGAGATGCGCAAGCAGAAAAAGCAAGCACTGAAGTCAGCCGTTCTTGAGGCCAAATGTGAATCAGGCGGGCATCAGAAAGCGGCACCCCAAGTAGGGGCGATTGCTTCACGAACACCATCGGCCCCCACGGATGTGCGGTCAACACCACAAGTACCCTCCAGCGAGCGTGCAAGCTCTGGTTCTGATCAGACCAGTTCGTCGTCGTCCAACAGGGTAATCTCAATGGCGGTGACCGTGCCCTCATCGCCTCCTGCAAACGATTCTGCGCGCAATCATGGACCGCTGGCCATGAAGGCTGGGATGACTACGCAAGGGGTGAGTTTGTGTCTTATGAGAGGTTCACCACGAGTTAACTCAAAATCTGTCTCTAGGGAGATAAGTTTTTACCGATCAGGAAGATTGAATCGGAACTGGGATTCTTCAATGTCATTGGTGTAGTTACGTCAACCAAGCCTCCAACACAAACTCGCTCACAGGGTAGGATTTTTGCTGTCAGTGTTGGTTTATTGTTTATCGTCGTAACAGATTGGTGCCGGATTTTCTCCATTGTCGACCCGTCCTGCATAGAAGATGGTGTAGATGTCGTGACTTATAATTTCACAATCAATTGCTTCCAGAAGAAGCACGCGGAGTGGCTCCCTCAGGCTGAAATTGGCGATATAGTCCTCTTTCGGAGGCTGAAGGTATTCATTAATCATTCATGCTACTGAACACTCACTCATGATAATTCCACAGACCTCCGCGTTCCGTGGCAGTATCAATGGCATAGGGTATTGGGATAAGTTGCGCTGGGCCACCTATGATACCCAAGCCCGGCGTTTCCGTGATCCTGACAGAAACGATGCCCCACATTCCGAGATCACAGACCAAGGATTTGGGTATTCATACTCACCTTACTACGAGCCGAGTGAGCAAGGCACAGAAGCGGAGTACTGTGCTAAGCTTGCCGACTGGTGGCAAGCCTTACATGCGAAGGAACACGGTATCACAACCGTGCAGTGTGCCGCACGCGCTTCACGAGAGCATCACCTCATCTCTGAGGTCAATCCGGACACTTCTCCTCAAGGTTATTTCGATTGCACCGTCGAAGTGAGTCTACAGATGACTCTTTGTAAATATGAAGGTGACGAATGTCTAGATTTTGCACAGCTATGAAAACACTGGTGGACCCCACACCGTGTATGTGACTGACTACACGATAAACCCTGATACCAGCCCGCCACAAGCAAGCTGGTGCTCGCCGGAACTGTCTCCGTACGTTTTCAAAATGGAGATGTGGGATGGCGCGAAGCTCCTGGCAAAGACAATGCAACCTGGAGAGTTCTGGCACCTCTCAAACGCACGCGTGTTGCCAGACTCTTATGTTCATTTTCACGGCAAATTGGTGGAAACGAAGAATTCAAAAAAGCTTGATGAAGTCACAAATGGCGAGAACTTGCATTTCCGTGCATTGTTAGAGTGAGTGGTGCTGTTGGCTTGACACAAATCTCACTCATCGCGTGTTCTTCAGGCGGAAAAAGAAGTTTGAGCAGGGGGTAGGGGCGTCCGGCTCTTCTGCACGGTTTGACACCAAGTTGATCGAAGATGTTGACGGAGAGGTGGGGTTCTTCCACTGCACGGTTGAGGTGGGTCGAAAAGAGACTTCATCTTTCACTTCATAACACGTTCCACAGCTTCTTCATGTTGATCTTACTTCTGCGCAAGAGCCAGCTGTTTACGTCACAGATTATACATTCAATCCAGATCTCTTCAACCCAGCTGAATCAGTACCCTGGGGCCTTGGCCTCGACCGCAGGATTGTCAAGATTGTCTTGGAGGGTGGGCAGAAAGTGAGGGTTCGCGACCTTCAACCAGGTGCGATTTATAGAATCAAGAATCTGCGCTTGATCCAGAGGACAGGTGTGAAGGGTGCCTTCGGGCGTCTAGGCGGCGATGAGCGACTCATCATTGTTGCCAATGATCGTGAGAAGGAGGAAATACAAGCTCTTCTACAGTACGTGTTGGTGGGATTGTTGTGATTTCGCTGGTCGCTGACACTCCCGCAACAGACGCAAGGATAAGTGGAAATTAGAAATGAAACGAGACGGGGTGTCTATCGAACCAGCTATCAATTTCTCTGCAAAATCACGCCCTCCTACTCCTGAGACATCAGAGGATGTCACTCTAGAGCAAGTTATCGCCAGCACCGTCTTTCCGAACAAATTTAGCGTTATTGCGCGGGTGACTGATTGCTATCCCTTTGAACTGAATCAAGCCACGTACCTGCGGTGCATGAAGTGCGAGACCATGTCAGCTCAAGCCAATTCTTTCCCTAAGCGACGCTAATGTGTTCTATAGCTTACAACGGCACTGGAAACGCTGTGTTGACTGCGACGACATGCTCGATACGCATTGCAAATGGTTCTACAATCTACTTCTCCAATTGGAAGATGATGAAGGAAACAATATCATGGTTTCTGCCTGTAACGAAGGAGTAAGTTTATTACCTCATTTCGTACATCCTACCAGGTTCTGAGCAGAAGTGAAGTGTAAACTTCTGTCCGGATTGCCCGCTACCGACTTGGAAACGGATCAAGATGCTTTCGATCGATTCGTAGCTCACCTACAACCCATGATTGGTAATATCCAGCAAGTGCGTGACGTACAACATTCGAATCAAGTTGTTTCCCCGAAGATGCGTTTTACCATCGAGAGCTGGATCGGGAAAAATGATCGATGGTATGGGCTTTTGGATTATACTCCACTTTGATTTTTCCTTGGACAAATGGATTTATTTTTCCCTCCCCGATTGAATATGTGTAATAGTCCATAATGCGCACCATGTATAGTGCAGCTAATGTTTCTATATAATCAAATATCTTGTAATACGATCAACTCTCGGTATATCTGCTCTGTATTTTGTAGCAGGAGATTGCCGAGATGAGATGAGATGACACCCCTAGCTTTTAGAATTCGTTCGAGTTCATTGGTTTTCGCCGTCGTGAAAAGATTCCAAAACCTTGCTGGTATGAAGTTCGAATGAGATATGAAAGTCTGTGTTTCACGAGGACACTTCAGTTGTGAAAACGGAAGAGAGATACGCATGCGTTTCGACAGCACGTTACACTAAATGCGAGTAAATACTTATTCGATGCGATTTGCTCTTGACGAATGGCTAATAATTGGGTACATGTAAGTTTTTCTGATCTTTCAACAATCAAGATTCACTGATAAGGGCACAGAATGGACTGACTCAGAGATGACCTACAGAGCTTTTGAAAATTGACCTCGATGGTCCTCTCGCAGTAGCTTGAATTCTGGATAGTCAAATAATATATATCGCAAGAAGATTCGAATACTTGTAGCAGATAACGCTGCCAGGCTTACTTTTCAATCACTGCGCCAAATTTCCTCAACAGCTCGTCTCTCGAATTCGCCACCCTTGTCCCGAGTGCCTTCA
The DNA here is from genome assembly GCA_000827255.1 of Suillus luteus UH-Slu-Lm8-n1. Classification (NCBI taxonomy): domain Eukaryota; kingdom Fungi; phylum Basidiomycota; class Agaricomycetes; order Boletales; family Suillaceae; genus Suillus; species Suillus luteus. The sequence goes on from KN835188.1 coordinate 38,483, forward strand.
AATCATTCTGCATCTTATTCAAATCATTACAAGTGACCACCACCTTCTGCACCTGCTCCGAAATGCCGCCTAGCACCGCAACGATTGTGTCCTCAAGTTTCTTCAAGCCATCGTCGCTGACATCATCCAGGCTCGACAACATCTTGTTCGTAAAAGCGATGAGAAGAGGGACTGCGTCAGGGCACTCGTCGAGTATTCGTGGATACCAGGCTTGTTTGGCGAGTAGCGCCTGGTTGTCCGGGCGCGCTTCAAACCAGCCATCCCACTCCGGCCAGACAAAATCGTCAGAGGCGCAGGCAATGCGGGCAAATATCAGGACTAGCCGCAGCGAGAGTTCCTTGTAGTCTTCCTCACTCTGAGGTGGCGTATGAAGAGCTTTGGATATGGAAATACAACGCTGCATGTGGTCGTACCTGCCTTGGCGAAGTTGGGAGAGCAAATACTGATTCTTTGCAAGGGCAAATAGTATTTCTAGATAATGGAGGTCGCGCTCTGGATGAATGAATCGATCGGGTGACGTATCACCTGGTGTGATGATATCGCCTAGGATATTTCCAAAAGTCGCAGAATACAAGGCTGGGAGGAGCTTATCGCGGACATCAATCGTGATATTCGCCAATGGCTCTCTGATGATGTAGGCTATCTTCAGCCCAACGTGTCTGAGAAGTGGGGATTCTGTCTTCTCCATTGCGAATATGATGTGAGGCACCACCGCAGTCGCTGTCTCGGGAGTGAAAATGGCTTCGTCAGCGGAAAGCATCAGCAACGCATATGCAGGTGCAATGCTATTTCGAAATTCGGCGTCCAGCCACCTGCGGAGGGGACGACGGTTCCAAGAAACATGGGATAGCTGCACGGTGGGCTGTAGATGAACTTGACTGAGGTAGTCTAGTAGCACATAGGCGGCTACATCTGTTTTCCAAGGCGTAGCCGGACCCCAGATCATTCCGGAGTACGCGACACTGGTTTTGAAGAGGTCGTCCATTGCACAGCACGCACCAAGGCAAAATGCTAGGCTTGATAGTTCTCTGTCACTTTTAGGTACGGTGGTTTGGAAGACACTATTGCACCATGTTTTCACCCTGCTGTGTTCAAAATGACCACTGGATTCCTTCTCGCTGGCAAGACGCGCAAAAGGCTCCAATATGGCTGTAAAATGTGGGCCTTTCCATATTTTCACCCTGCAGTGCTCGAAATGACTCCTAAATTCCATTTCGGTGGCAAGGCGCGCCAAAGGCTCCAATATGGCTGTAAAATGCGAAACCTCCGTTGTGAGAAAAGTACGTGTCCGTGGTGATCTTGAGAAAATGGACAGAGGAAGACGCGAAAATATGGCAGAGGGTGTCAACTCGGGATATTGTAGAGTGGGAATGGACTCGTATTTAATTGCAGCTGTGATATCTGGACGTAGCAGAAGGGCGATGACACGGGGAAGGATCGTTTCAATCTTGTCACTAAATCCATTTGATGATCAGCCTTTACAACACACCGAGTATGTTATTTTGCGTACCTGTTGTCTGTGATTTTGATTTCCTTGAGATCAATCGTCTGGCAATCAAGGATGGCGATCATGACATAAAGACATGTTGCAATAGTTTTGCGGGAAGGAAGAGGACGCGGCCGATTGATGGGCAACAGTCTGCGGATAATATAGATCGCCAGAGGTTGCAGAAACAAATGACGACGATGGTTTTCTCCTTTCAAATACCATGGCAGTGGCGCTCCACAAAGACCATGTAGGAGAGGATGCAAGAACCATTCCAAAGTATCGTCGGGTACATCGTCGAGAATGATTTGTTTATTCCTAAGCGCCTCGATTATGTCCATTCCTTTGGGAATGGTAGTGTGCCACGAGGCACCGTCGATGATGTCGAACCACTGCTGAAGCACAGTCAGCACGAAGTGCAGTGGCTTTGTGTCCTGACCATGTTGCGTATGCGCGCAGAGCAATGTTTTTGTATTCTGACTCCATTGTGCATCCAAAAGCGTTGCTACTTCCTCATCTGTGACGCGGCTAAAGATGGTCGAAAACCGGTTCTTGCTGGTGTAGCCAGTGAAATACAGAGAAGTCAATGCTTTCGCATATGTCAAGACCGGAAGCGGTGGAGAGGGACGATTGAGCCCGTCCTGAACTAGCCTGAAGAGTTTTCCCCAAGCCGTCCATGGACTGATGCCATGAGTGGGAAAAGTGACATCAGGAATCCTTTTCGCGGCGGCGAATACGGTGTCGGGATCGAGAGATGTATGGAAGAGCCAGAACACATAGCGTGATGCATCGATAACTGACTGGTCATCAAGAGGTGATAGGGAAACAAATAGGTCAAAAAGACTAAACAGTAGGCGGAGTGGGATATACATCAGCAACCAGACGAGATTTGCCACACATCGGAGAGCAATAGAACGCCACCCAGTTTTCTCGTTGTCAACTCGTATACGAATGGTGTTGGATGACCAGTTGATTGGACGCAAGAGGTAGATCACTATGAACGATTGAATCGCGCGCAGGATACGGTGTACGATTGCAGAAGCCGGTGTTGTGAAGGGGCAGCTAATGAAAAGGGAGCTGCTGATTGAGGCTACGGTGTAGAACAAGGCGCCAGAACACGCTGTTCCAATGACAACAGCAGCTACCGTGCGTTGTTGGGTCCACAGATATCCCCCCAAGCCCGTGCCAAAGAGCAGTAGGGAAAGCTGCAGTAATACCGGTATGGCACGAAGGACGGTTTCAAAGTGCCAATCTTCTAGCCCGTTGACTTTCAATTGTCGTCTGATGCGACGAGTTTCACGAGGTCCTCGTGTGTTGTCGCGGTAGTCCCTCAGCCATTGCTTGCCCAAGACGGCTCCAAGAGCAGATAGAAGGCTGGTGGAGAGACTAGCGTACAGGAGGGCCTGAGTCCAAATAGTAACCCAAAGTGGACCATCCCACGAGGGAACGCTTAGGACTTGGCCTGGGAACGTGGTACTATTGAGTTGATGGTATATCATCATCAACAAGGCATTTGTCGTGTCACTGGGAGCGGGGCTTAGGTTGGGGAGCATCGTCCCTACGAAAGTGGTACTGACGGCCGAAAAAAGACCTGCCTGACAGATATGCTCAGTCAACAGAGGGAGACACATTGTATGAGGCCAGCAGAGCTTACAAAAATTAGACCATTGTCCAGATCCGAGGCATATTTGTCGACGAATTTTTTGTCAAACTCTTCTGCTTCCTGATCGTATACATCCCAGAAGCCATTCCAATCATCCGATGGGAGTGGTTTCTTGGCAATGGTCGACTCCTTCAGCACATCGAGAATTTGATGCAACAACTGAGCTTGAGAGCTGTGTAGCACACATTAGACTTCAAAAATGTGGTGGGAGACGAAGGACGTACGATTCTGTCTGCCCTTGAGCAGGATTCATCAGATTGCTAGGTTCCATTCCTTAGTGAAGTGGAGACGGGGATGCGAATACTAAAAGCGCCAGCCAGCGGAATTTGCGAGCGATGCTGACATCGCTGAGCGCCTTTTTTCGTATCGTCCAAGGACGGCAGGCTGGCGCCTGCGACAACGTTCAACTTGCGAGCAAGTTCATGGAATAGCCGTGCCACTAACTTGAAGACATTCCCGACACCCACTTTCGTGAGAGAGAGTTTGTGTCAGGGAATAATCTCACGACCCAACTTCAAGCTCAAGAATTAACCACTGGCAAGAGTAGACTGAGGCTGTGTAAGTGTGAGTAAAAATTGGATGTATCTAGCGTCTAGACGTCACGGTGGATTTAGCAACGACATCGGAGATGCAACTTGAGTGTGCATCTGCTCCCTACTAAACGACCCTGCTGACTGAGATGCCGAACAAGATTGGATGGCAGCTGCTACTGACCTTGGAGCATCGTCTCAAGGCCCACTGTACCGCCAACTCGGAAGGAAGCACCTCGTGCTGAAACAATGCTCAAGGGTCACGAAGGCTGGACACAGGGCGTAGCTTTCATCCCTGGCAGTATGGCATCTTCTAGTTACTTGCTCTGTCGACAACAATCTTTAGATGTGGGGTATGGACACGGGGAAATAAGTGGGACATCCCTTGTTGGATCCCAATTATAAAGCCCAAACCGCTGCAATGTCTCTAGATGGACGATGGATTGTGAGTGGAGCGTTGAACATTTGTGGGAAGTTGGGACAAAGAAGAGAGTGCCTGTCTTCTTGTTCAAGAGCCACGAACTTGTTGTCTGGAGCGTTGTATTTGCACCAGACAGCAAGACATTTGCAAGTGCATCATGGGACAAAATGGTATGTGCATAAAAGAGGAAAGGAGCTGCTGAAAACAGGACAGCGGGCATGGCGAATCCCCTTCGCTCCAGATGGTCTTCGTCTCGTCAGCGCAAAACCCAAAGATGTCCGAATCTCGGATGCTGCTACCAGCGACGACATCATCAAACAATTTGACGCGCACGAAAATTATAAGCCATGTCTCCCAATGGCAACAAATTCGCCACCAATCGTATAACAAGCCAATATCTGAATCCTTTGGCGAGCTACTCGAGCACGCCAATGTGGTCTGGGGTGTAGCCTTTCCGGAGAACAACCAGCTCATCGCGACTGGCTGTTGGGACAATCTTATTCGTACATGGACGGTTCCTCAGAGCAAATCAGAGAAGAAGTCTTAGCGGGCAAGGGTGGTAGACTCTTCCCTAGACTCACTACACGCAACTCTAACTTTCACCCCTTGGCGCTCTGACTGACCCAAATACAACAAAGTTCAATCCGTTTCAACAGCAAGTAAAGAAAACATGGGTTGAAGTGTTGGCTGTGGGATATGGAGTAATTTGTTAGCAAGACCGGGGAACACGAAGAGAAGACTCAGAAGATGCACGAGCAATGAAAGATGGCACGTAAAATCCTAAGATGTGACAAACGCACATTACTTTGCGCGCCAGACTGCCAGTGCGGTGCAGCTGCATTGAATACGCGACGGCCCACGTCAGAATCCGAGAAAAGCCTAGAAAAGCACGTCCGTCGGACCGTCTACCCGCTAGACTTCTTTCCCTTCGAAGTGAAGTGATCATTGCATGAATTTAGAAGCACTTATTCAATGCAATTTTGCTGCCGACGAACGACTGTGATGTAGAGCTGCGGTACATAGTAGGTTGCATTTGAACTTTGAAGGAGGACGTAAGACTCGGACTCGAGCGCGTCTAAGTTTTGTATCACGTGACTGACGCGTCTTGTTCGTCGCGTCACGGTGCGTTCGAGCAAACCTCTGTATTTATCATCCAACTTGTCATACCAGAAAGGCTTTACAACTCTGTATTCATCCACTGTTGATATATTGATAGTCCGGATCAATCACTCTTTTCAAACCAACTTTACAACGCGACTAACATGCTTGCCTTGGTCACCACGACATCCCTCGTGCTGGCTTCTCCTGTCACCCTGAAGAATCCTCCGTCTTTGCTCCCGATAAGCCAGCATCTTTCATCTCGATATTTAGCATCAGCATGGTCCCCTGATAACTCATCTCTCTATCTCGCCTCTCCCCTTAGCATCGATCGCTTCATAATCTCACAAAGCCGACTGGACGAGGCCATATATGTGCAGTCCAAGGAGGATGGAGAGATAAACGCCATGACCGTAACTCCGTCAGGAAATGTAGTACTGGGCGCCGGGAGGAAGGTGATTGTACTGGAATACGTAGCAGGATCAGCAAAAGTGCTGAAAACATACGAAACTCATGGATCAGCGATTACTGCACTGGCTGTGTCAAATGACAGCACACTCATTGCTTGCGCCTCTTTAAAAGGCGTGCATATCTACGATGCACTCGTTCCTGCGAGACATCTCTCTCTCCCCCTCCCAACAGGTGCTCCAAAGTCTGTGAGCACCATGACATTCCATCCTCATGTCCGAACCCGCCTGCTTCTTGGTCTCGGCTGCGATATACTGGTTTACGATGTGGACAAGCCCTCCGCGCCCGTGAAACCTATTAGTATCGGAGGAGACGTAGTAGGCATTGCTTGCAGCCCGTTTAGCAAGACGCTGGTTGCTGTTGCAAGCACAGGTAATGTCGGCCTTGTTGATTTGGATAAGGAAAAGAGGTACGTATACAAGTATTTCATTTCATTACGCACTAACTCCCTAGGCATAGGTTATTCAAGACGGTCCCGTCCCCGCAGCTCATCACCTCGATCGCATTTTCACCCGAGGGCGCAGCTATCTACCTCGGAGTGCGGGATGGGCTGAGAATTCTCAATCTCAGAGAACTGGACAAGGAGATGAAGGGAGTTTCTGTGGGCGAGGCTGGACAAGGAGTAGTATGTCTCGCTGTTCAGGTACGTGTCTTTAGCACGCCATTTACTAGCATTCCTATTCTAACGAGAAAAGCAGAAAAGACTGAAAACTTCTGCGTCTGCTGTTAAACCGAGTATTTCAAATCCATCATTAGCCTCCTCTCCTGCACGCGCTCGCGCCAAAGCAGCCTCAAACGCTCGTTCTCCCCTCCGACCTGTGATAACTGCAGTACCGAGAAAGAATAGGATATCGTCAATCAAGTCATCCATTGCTGGGACACCTACGAAACCAGATGCTCTAGAGACCAGTACGCCAACTAGGCGTGCCTCAAACCTGGGTGCTTTCTCGCCATCGAGGAACCCTATATCACCGCGCAGTAGCAGAGGCACCAACAATTCTGGTTGGTTACTTTTTATGCAGTGCACATGTAAAGAAAGCTAACATGCGTCTCAAAACTAGCAACTGGCGTGCTACGCACTAGAGTGTCCACATCACGGGAAAACATCTTTGATGACACAAGTGACACCCCAATGCGATCTAATACACGGGTCACATCTTCCCAAAAATCAGGGGCATTGGGTATTCATGCTCACCCTGGCGAGTCGATCTCCGCTAGACTGGCTTCATTGCGCACAGATAAAACGAGGGAGACGAGGGTTGCTTCCGGATCGTCTACTCGCTCTGAGATTACAAGGACGTCGTCGAACTTGAGTGCTGGCACGAAAACCAAAGGGTCCTCGTTAAAGCGTGCCCCATCGACAATATCGATCTCTTCATCGAAGACGAGGGACAGCGCTCGCTCAAAGACACCTACTGATGATGCACGCACAGATCTCTCGTCTCCGGATTTTCCGATAGACCCCGTAACCCCCGTGTCCGACACGAAGAAACAACCAGCAGGGATAGCTGTTGAAGCCAAGAAACCAAGGGTAGGACCAAGTGCGGGAAGACCGAGGACAGAGACGGGGAGTACAGGCATCGGCGTCATTGGTACCGGAAAGTCCAGGGGAAACAAGAACAAAGGAAAAGAGGTCAATATAAATGCGGACAAAGCTGGCAAGTGTGAGGAGTTGGATGCCGTGGAAGAATATGAAGAAGAGGTGCAAAAAGTCCATGAGCGTGAGCTCTCGATGCAAATTTCCCCTCGTGGCTCCGCGGCACACACCTGGGTTCCATCACCACTCCGGCGAACCCCTGACACCTTCCCTATGCAATCTGGGGCAAGCGGTGCGTACGAGCTCTTCCGGGGCCTCATTGCGGATATGCAGGCCAAGAACCACGCAGACATGAAAGCGCTACACGTTGACATGCTGCGAATGGGGCGCGGGCTTCGCCAGGAGATGGAGGAGTGGGGTGGGGAGGTGAAGAAGTTGAGGGAGGAGAATGAAAGGTTGCGGGAAGAAAATGATCGGCTGAGGAGAGGATACTGAGTGTCCCTCAGGTTATTTTGGGGGAGATGGGCCGATGTATTAGTGCGACATGGTCTTTACCCTTTGCAATGCAGTAGTGTAGCCAGTAGAATGTTGTATGATTCTTTCCAATGCCCCGCTTCTCTCTAATCCATTGTATCATTTGGTGCCCTCCAATCGGGTTCTGCATATCTCTGAGAGGAATCGATTGATTGTATGATATGCCGTTCGATCCAGCGCATGGAGAAATTGACATTGTGTTTACACGACCGGTGAGGTCTCAGTGACTTCCCGCACACAATCAAGGACTCGATACTGCATTGAGCTGTGACCTCCGTTATCCCTCAGGCTCGAGATACAGCCCTAACAACCAAAAACCTCACGATAGGGCTTCACTCAATGCGCCATTCGCCAACTCCAACTATTGGCCCACTGTATCAGTTTGATTTAGATGGGGGAGATCTCCAGAGCTGCGTAGGATCCTCGTCATCAACGAGCTCAAGCTAGACCGTAAATACGAAGCGTGAGTATTTGCCTTTTGGCATGTGACGGTGGTGAGCGCATGCTGGAATCTGTGCAATGGAGAAGGTAAACGTGAGTCTTCGATGTGAAATTAGTACTTCGGCACAAACCTCCACTGTTTACTGTGCTCGGAGCTTGCTCCTTTGGTTGAGCTCATGTGCCAATTTTGATGTTGATTAATCCGAAGATATTGCCCTTGAACTCCGGGGACGGATCACCCACATTTACAATGACCACCGTAGTAAATGTTGCCCTGCTGAGTCAAGGGAATGACATTAACGAACATGTAACTCTGGTGAACTTCGCGTTGCGGGAGGACTGGGTTGTGGCCTCCAACTTGCGAGTCAAACACCTGGCTGGAGTCATAAATTATAATGGATGTTGCAGATTCATGGTAACGGGGAATGGGAGCCACCCTGAACATTTGATGCGTTCCAGCTGGTCGTAGTGAAGGAAGTAGAACGCATCAATCGCCGTCAACGTGCTTGGAAAAATATTGCTTGGAGGCGTAGACATAGTCATGGTACAAGTACTACGGCGCAACTTGGGCGCAACAGTACTTACTAGACGTCTTCCTAACTAAGGCAAAATTAAATGAAACCCACGTGATCGCGATACGAGACATCGACATGCTCAAGACACGCTCAAGACACGCTCACATCAGGATCAACTTCGACAATGAGCCCAAGTTCACCGAGAGCGGCCTCAGTCAGTACGCTCATATTTTCTGGTGGTGAAGTCGGAAGCGACTACCCATTTCAAACCCAAATATGCGAAAGCGAGCGCATGGCAGACCTCTCCAACATGAGCTATAAGGAAACAGGAGATGCGTCTGACACAAAAGTCAATATATATGTCCAAATTTTTGAAGGTGTGTCGTCTATTCAAGATTGCACTATCAAGCACGTTTAAGACGCACACACCCAGACATGCTCAGGACTTTGGTAGACACCGAGGGACACTTATTCGACATTTCAGAACTCGATTATGTTCAAAGATACGACAGACTTTCGCGTATGTTTACATTTAATTATTTCATCAGGAAACTCAGTAATGTATAGCAAGCGCAAAGTTTCTTATGACGAAGCTTCTTCTGCGAAAATTCAATGCATGGCATCGTCTGGACTCACTCAAATATGAAGCCGAAATAGGTAGCAAAGAAGGGCTCATTCAAGCTATCGATGAGATATGCTTTATACCAGGTCAAGTAAAGGCGGATGTTATAGATGAAGGGGCCTTCAAGATGAACGTAGAGGAGAAGGACATAATAGACCTCACAGATGATGTCTACCCACCACCTTCCCTGCCCTCACGCATTTTACCACCTCGAGAGGTACCTGCACCGCACTTACATCAACCTGCACCACCCGCGTCATCCACTATCAAGACTGAGGAAGTCCCAATACTCTTCAATGCAACGTTCTCTGCTACAAATGCCATTGCTGGTCCCTCTTCTATAAAAATCGAAGACCTTCCTATGGCTGACACCAAGCTTATGAATTATGTTGACACAATCCCAGAGCCCGCAGGTATCCTAGCAGAAGATGAGTCCCAAATGGACCTTTCTGCCCTCCTTGAGTGCCTTAGAGTCGACGAACTCCGATGCATCGCGAAGCAGATGCGGGTCAAAGCTAGTTCGAAAGTGCGTCCTCGTAGTCCCTGTCACATCCAGTCCTGATTTTCTGAGTCTCCGCTCATACAGTCCGAAATGATACACGCTCTTATAAGAAGTTCTTGTACGCAGTCAACACTAGTATCATCATTCGCCTGTGCTTCGTCATCGTCTAAGATTCGATCGACGTCCAACATTTCTACAGCGTTCACATCATCAACAGCCATTTTCCGACAAACCACTCTCCCTTTTGGTCGCGAGACAGCCCAGAAACGACTGCGCGATATTGTGCTCAGTACACTTGGCAAGTGTGTGCGTGTACATGAGAGCTTTCACCGGTTCGTGCGGCGGGCAAATATAATTTATTTCAGGCTGTACGTCTCCTTTTCTCCCTCTGCGCTTTCTTGTGCCCTTTTTTTACACTAGAATCTAACTCATAATATAGGACTCAATCTTCCCAGGGTCTTCTCCTGCCCGCCCTGCTCTCGCGGTTTAAGAAGCGTTTTTACGTAAACGTAGCCTCCACACGCACGAAAGATATCTGGCCTACGCGCGATGCCCTTCTCGCCTATGAACAAGCGCTTGAGCAAGAAGAAATTGTAGATGCCATGTTCGCCGGGAATTTTGCAGCAGTGGGAGCCGAGAGAGAATTCAACACTCCAGTCGCAGATGGACTTCGATTCAAGACGCCAGTGACCCCAAGTACTGCACCTGGAGCACCGCAGACACCGATTTCTATGAAGACTGTGCGCACCCCGTCAAACACCTTTGCAACGCCTGCTTCAAATGGCAAGGGCAAGCCGCAATCTAGATCTGGCGTGTCTGCTAAGACTGAGAAATCAGACTCTGTGCGTGTGCGTGGGGCACGACTAGTGAAGGAGATCTTCGAGGAGGTGTACCCGCGCTGGCAGGCTTTAGTGAAGATGAAGAATGAAGGCGGTCTCGAGGGGAAAGAGAGGGGGTATGGACTGGAGAGGTTTGAGAGCGGTATGTATCTTCCATCCACCACATGTACCCACTTGCTTAATTGTTGTAGGGCACGTCCTAACTCGCCTCGTTTGTAAAGGCGCACATGCGCTCGGTATCCTTGGTGAATACGAATATGAACTCAGAGTTTTAGAGTCCCTCCTTGCACAGAAACGGTGGCGTCGTGGACGACGAGGGAGGTGGCATGAGCGCCGAGCACTGATCCTAGAGAGATATGCATTGAGAGATGACGATGCGCTTTCGGCGTGTCTAGATGCTCTAAAAGACGATGATACGCATATCGGTGAGTCGAGATCTGGAAGCTGCTGTTGCATCCGGACTGACCATTGGACAGTCTTTCGTTCCAAACTTGATCGCCGTTTGACCGCCCTTGAGAAAAAGCTCAAAGTTGAGCCAGAAGATCGGCATACGAGCGAATGGAACCTCCAACGCCCCGCGTCGGTCTCATTTGAAGGAGTACGCGTGCGCCACCGTGCAGCGAGCTTAAAACTCGACCGTACTGGGCGGAGCATAATTGACACTGAGGCAGGAGACATCACTAAATTTTTGTCACCAAAAAAGCCTGGCGTTACGAAAGTGGATGCGACGCCTGTCTCGATCAAAGCCGAAGCGAGTTCTTTCATTCTTGCCGAGAAATAAAGCTAACCTGTTCCTAGATCAGCGAACGGAAAGAAGAGAAAGGAAAGTCCATCTGGGTTGGACGAGATAACCTGGAAGTGAATGTTGAGACACTCGCACTACAATGGTATGAGGACCAGGGGTTCAAAGGGTATGTCGATCTCTTGCCTTTTTCTCCTTCCACCCTCACGATTGTTCAATTCCGCAGCATATACTCAGAAACTAGGATCATTGCTACCCTCTTTGGTATCCTCTTCTGGGATATTATCTTCCTCCCCATTCCCGGTGCCTTCGAGACTCCTTTCCAGACTGCACCATTGGATATTGCGGAAGACTCATTTTATCATGCTCGACGAAATGCCATCGAAACAAGGCTCAAAGAACTGGAGGATGGACGAGGAGAGGAAATTGTGAACCGAGTAGAAGCAGAGCATAGAGAACGCAAGACATGGTGCATAGGTGTGGATTGGGAGTTGGTAGAGGGAGGGGAAATCGTAGAGATAGTTCGTGTGAGTGCGAATTCCGTTCTAAGCAGGTCAGTAATTGACACATTTGTAGTGTGTTGGCGGGGCAGCACTGTCTGTAATATGCCATCTTTTTTGTGAAGACTACGCTGGGCGCCGCTCCGGTGGGCCAGATCTCTTTCTGTGGAATGCGGACACAGGAAAATGCAAGTTCGCCGAAGTTAAGGGCCCAGGTGATACTCTTCAGGAAAATCAAAAGGTCGTCGTCAGCGAGCTTCTTTACACGTATCTTATCTGACTTTCGTAAACGTCACAGCTCTGGATCGATGTCCTTCTCCGGGCTGGAGTAGCAGTGGAGTTGTGTTCAGTTCACGAGCAGGGCAAAGAAGATGAGCACAAGACGGGGAAGAAGGGGAAGTCAAAGGGAAGTACAAAGAAGCGGCGAGGCAAAGCCAAGGACGATGTCGAATCCGACTCCGAAGAAGAGGAGGTGCAACGCATGTGCGAATCTGAGGATGACGCTGATGCTCTACCCGTTGTATCGATCCCTGCACGCATGGACGATGTCCAAGACGAAGGAACTTCTTCTAGACATTCTACTCGCTCGCGATCCTCTGCACACACACCAACGCCGAGTCATATGCCTGCAGTTGCTATTCCCGAACCATCAACTCCCCTATGTTCACCTAATAAGCGCAAAATCATCACTGAAGTTGTTATCTCCACCCCTAATCCCAGGAAGAAGATCAAGTTCTTGCACAGTCCCGAAGTTTGAAATATCTATGTCTTGATTTCTTGTTATCTTTTTATTGCCCTATCTTTATTGTTTCATTTCTATTTACAATATCAATATCTCAGTGGCAAGCAACTTGAAATGTGATGCCAGCAGATTGCCAGCTAACATCTACCAGGTGGGAAGCGGTTCAACTCATTTTTCTGTATTTGCAATCCTGATATATGTTCACCAGATGCCATCGTCGTGGAGGTATTAAAGCGATAACCCACTATCATAAACAGTGGGAGAGGGATACGGTATGACCATACATGTGGAGTGGAAATGGAGCCGAAACATACAGATTCTAAACATTCAATACCAGAGGGCCCGGGTGACTGAAAATGCGAACAGGTGGGCTACAGCCTAGTATACTAGTTCGCATATAATTCTGATGAAGACTGGTGGTGAACCAGCGCCCATATGTCGTTATATGAGAGCAGGTGGATCTCCGTCGCATACGAAGAGGATCTACCATAAATTTTGTCGGTGAGTCATGTGGGTAGATCCAGGACACAAGCTACTCATACTCACGCACTGAGTCGAATGCAGGCACCCTTTGCATTGTCTACTATGTCTGCAAAAAAGGGGACAGGCATCGCTGTCAGCCGTATTGGCAGATATTGATACCGTTAAAGCGGCAACAGCGGCGAGGATAAAGGCGAAACGCATGGTTCGTGAGGACGTAATATGGGTTTTACTAGTAATTAACCTGAGAGTACTTGGGAAGACTCGGACGCCTTGCTTTTATATTGCTCTTGGCCCAGATCATCCACTTCAAGTCTCGAACAGATTACAGTCTGCAAATGCGATGCCAGTAGATTGCCACCTAACATCTACCATACCAGGTCCATGCCGGGGTTCTTCCGCGTTGCTCCATGGTGACAAGGTACCTTCATTTAAGCCTTATACTATTACTGGAACATCTTCTCACACCAACGCGTTCAAGATTCTGCAGAGTTCAAACCGTGACCCGTGAATTTTTCGATGCAAGCTGTCTGCGTATTGCTTCTTGCGGGTGCACCAGCTAACTCAAGGCTCTAGTTTTACAAGTTACGGTTACATGCGACTTGCAACACTCTCTTCAGCCTAGAATGACGTACCGCTTGCAGCACACTCTTCAGCCTTCAACAACTTTTGTTCTGTGCCTGTCGAGCATGGTGGACCACTCAAAATGCCAATGTTGCCCGCAATGCTTGTAACCCTACCTTTCCGACTTAGTATAGTGTATTATCAATTCAGATCATATCAATTCAGATGCGTCGAGGTGTTGTATAAGCAATTAGGTCACACTCACGGGGGTCCTGTCATGAGAGAACTAACCAGGAAGATCGCATTGGTGCAAACATAAAAAGACAAAGCGGTTTGTTATGTTTTACGATGAGTATGCGACCTATATGTACTACTATAGCTAGATGCTGTAGTGTAGTGGTGAGCCAGAGATGGATGGGGAGGGTCACGGTGATCAATAATGTGGAGAAAACCCAGAATAGGCTTTGTTTTTGATGTTGTAGAACAGTACTATAGCTAGTTTGCATATCATTTTGATGGATCAACGCTACAGGGACTAGAGGCGGACCATCGCCTGTAGTTATGCAGCAGGTGGATCTCCGTCGCATACAAAGAGGACCTACCAATATATTCGTCAGTGAATCTCGCGGATAGATCCAGAACACATTAAAACTACTCATACTCACACACTGCTGCGAATATATGCACCCTTTACAGTCGCGTTGATGTTTGCAAAAAAAGGGACAATCATCACTTTCGGCCGTATTGGCAGATACTGATACTGTCAAAGCGGCAATAACGGCGAGGATAAAGGCGAAACGCATTGTTCGTGAGGATGTGGTATGGGAATGAATTAACCTGAAGACGCCTTGCTTTTATGTGCTGAATATTGTTCTTCCTGGCACAGATAATCCACCCTGGAATCTCGAACAGATTACGCCCTGCAACTTGAAATGCGATGCCAGCAAATTGCCACCTAACAGGGCTCGGCCCTGGTTGCAAGCGGTTCAACCAATTTTCTGCACCTAGGACAGTGTATTAGCAATGCCGATATATCATCAGATGCGTCGTCGTCGAGGTGTTATAGTAAATATCGTAAAAAGTGGGAGAGGATTACGGTGATTATGGCCATAGTATATGTGGAGTGGGAATGAAGGGGGCGATGAGTAGCACAGTGCGATCGCCGATGAGTGATTAATCAAATGCAAGAAAGCAATTCAGAAAGTGTCGTCAATCTTCCTTGAGAGTAGGCAATTTTCCGACGCAGAGAGGTGAACAGACACAGGCTGCGCTACGGTGAGCTCTACGGTAGCAAAGGCAGGTTGCGACTACTCTGTCCCCACTCTGACAGATTAGTCTGCATGCGTCGCACTGCGACGCCACCTTCTTCCGTTGTAAGACCAAGTCCGCGTGGTACAGAGCGAATACCTGTGGACGTGTCTGTTCGGCTCGCGCAGCGCAGAGATTGTGCCCTTCGTAAATCCAATGACAAATTGTCAACGCTGGAACAAGCAATCGACGCTCGTGACATGTGAGGACGGGCGCCGTCGTGAAGATGACGCATAAACGTCCAGGAGCTGTGCGAGTTAGTCAAATAACAATGAGGCAGGGTGGGTAGACTCACACAAATAGTCTTTGTTTCTCTCTGCCCGGACGTCATTAGTAGAGGCACCATCTTAGGGGATGAGACGTACCATGTACGTTTCCTTTCAGACTTTGCACTGGCATAGTAACTAAACAATACATTTCTGTCAGTGATATGATGAAGAGGATCAGCCACACAAAACTTGAGATCCTTACCGAACCTCTAACGAGACGACCGAAGCACCAGCACTAGCTGCAGGTGAATATAGCATAACATACAGCCGTCTTTCATCTTCAGATCGGGAAGTCTTGTAGGCGAAAGGGCGTGGAAGCTCAATCGTCAGACGGACCTGATTGAGGACAGTGCTGAACACCCAGAGGTGTCTGGGTCAGTCGAGTATATGCATATGGATAGGCAAACCAGTTTTGAATTAGTAGATCACTACCGCCAACATCAAAGACGTCGGTGTTGTGTGCCTTCAGTTCGATAGCGGAGTCACCCGTAAAATCATTTATTTTGTGGGTTACAGTTTAAAAATATATATTTGGGCTAGTTTAAGCCCTTAACTTGACTTTACTGTAGTTACATGAGCCGAGGCCGGAAATTATATAATCCCGGAACCATACCAGCATATTGATAACCATGACTAAATTGGGCAATAATCCGGAGCCACTGCCAACACTAAGTTGCGATGCATAAAAAGGCGATCTACCATGAGTACTATTCATCAGTGCATCTCGTGGAACACAATCTACTGATACTCACGCAATGAGTCTCGTACTCGCAAACTGCACAATCGCTAGTATGTTTGCAAAAGAAGGGACAATAATCACTTTCGGCAGATATTGATACTGCCAAAGCAGCAACGGTGGCGAGGATAAAGGTGAAACGCATGGTTCGTGAGGATGTGATAGTATGGTATTTGATTAACCTCAGGAAGAGAAGACACCTTGCTTTTATATTTTTCTTGGCACAAAACATCCACCTCAAGTCTCGAACAGATCACGATCTGCAATTGCAATGCCAGCACATTGCCACCTAACATCTACCATACTAGGGCTCGCCCCTGGAGGCAAGCGGTTCAACTGATTCTCTGCACCTAGAATAGTGTATTAGCAATTCTGATATATATTCATCAGATGCGTCGTCGTCGAGGTGTTATAGTAAATATGATAAACAGTGGGAGAGGGATACAGTGAGTATGACCATACATGTGGAGTGGGATTGAAGAGGGGCGATGAGTAGCACAATGCGATGAATGGATTAATAAAATGTAACAAAACAAATCATGGCATGCAAATCAGAACGTATCGTCAATCTTCCTTCTTGAAAGTAGGCGACTTTTTTCGACGCAGAGACGTGAATAGACGCAGGCTGCGCTTCGGCGAGCTCTGCCGTAGCGAAGGCAAGTTGCGACTACTCTGTCTCCGCTCCGACAAATTGGTCTGCATGCGTCGCATCGCGACGCCACCTTCTTCCGTCGCAAAGTCAAAGCCGCGGTGTACAGAACGAATACCTGTGGACATGTCTGTTCGGCTCGCACAGCGCGGATCTTGTGTTCTTCGCAAATCCAATGATAAATTGTCGACGCTGGAACAAGCAATCGACGTTCGTGACATGTGTGAGGACGGACGCCGTCGTGAGGACGCATACGGTTTGGAGCGCAACGATTCACTTCGCAGTGTTGCCATGTCAATGTCAGGCTGTGTCTTCCGGATGTAGCGCAGTATCTCTAGGTCACCAGGTGCGTAGCCCAATTGCCATGCGCGATAGAGGTATCGTGGAAGGATGGCGATGGCGATGACCAGGGGTTGACTCAACCAGAAATAAGCCGACGTGAACAGGTAGTGATTGTTGCCGTAGACATTGGTCACTATCCATCCCGGGCTAATTGCATCGTAGATAACCTGCGGAAACGTCAATCTCGCAGACGATAGGATGAGCGCTAGGAACTCACCGTGAATAGCCAGAGAATAATGATGCCGATGAAGATGGCAAAGAAGACCCAGGCAGTCCAGACATTCGTGTTCAGGCCATTGAACAAGCTGACAGCTATAACGGCGGCAAAAACCATGGTCTGAAGGATGGTCGTCAACAACAAACATTAGTAAGATGAATAAAACTTACAGTCGAGTACTCATACAATGCGATGCTGTATCCATCAGAACGTGAAGTAGTCGTGAAGTATGTATAGGTGATGATGAAATATATTGGAACAGACTGCATGACTGTCAGGGGTTTGATACGGTTCGAGGACAGGTGCAACGTACCTGTATGACTCCATCAAGCATGTGAATAGAGAACGATGTAATAGAGAACCAAGTTCGTTCGCGACCATAGCGATACAGTTCAGGGAAGGCCATCAGAACATCGGCATCTGTGCAACTCTTGAGAAACCCGCAACTCGCATATCTTGCGATGTGATCTTACCGACTATCCGATCAAACAGACCAATTCCGAGGACAGGAGCAATCGTCCAGAACGAGTTCCAGAACAGTAGGTAAGTATACTCAAATACGCTGTTGGGAAAAGTCAGCAGCTACGCAGGGTTGAGGTAAGTGCATAGCTCACTAAGCTGAACTCCATCCACAATAGATCTGGAACCACCACAAAACGCCGATACACACAATGTTTTTGTAGAAAAAGTTGACAATCCTACAATCGAAAGTATCAGTATCGCATCAGCAAAAATATGACAGAACTGACATAGTTCCGTTACGAGCATAAGACCAGTGACCATGGACGAGAAGCAATTTCTTCAGGAACCGGAACTATACTATCATGAGCAACAAGTTACAGATAGCGCAAAATTACGCACCTGTGCAATAGCATAGTCTGACGAGTTGACAGCTTGCAGACCCTCCTCACCACTAATGCCGACACCAACGTCTGCAGCCTGGATCATGCTGACATCGTTCGCGCCATCACCAATAGCGAGGGTCATCACGCCTAGACCATCCTTGACCATCTTCACCACAAGCGCTTTCTGCAGCGGAGAAACACGGCAACAGATGACGCCCTCGCATTGGGTAGCAAGTCGGAGGAGAAGAGCCTTGTGGTCGTCATCATGAAGGGCGTGATCCAGCGCAGCACCATCAATGACAAGTACAAAACCCCCAGTACGATCGCCATTGTTGTCTCCGACGATATCACGGACCCCCGTGCTTAGCCGCCGCATTGGGAAGGCGCTGGCTGATTCTGTGGATGGTGATTTAGGCGCACGAGTGACAATGCCATGTTCATCAAGTATGCCACTGTCGGGGAAGAATTCCTCTACCGCCTGAATCATCTGTTGTTGAACCGGGTGGTCGCTACCACGGATGATGATGATATTTGACTCCTCGGCGATGAGATTCGTACTGCGTCCGATAGCTGCATCAAAGGTTTGTGAGACGGACTCCTGAAAAGGGGGATAAATACATACCGATGGCAGTCTCGAGCTTGTCGCCGGTAGCAACCCAGATCTTGATACCAGCGACTTTGAGGTCTGCAATTGTCTCTGGGACACCATCCTGGAGGCGATCTTCAATGGCAGTGGCACCAAGCAGTCGCAGCTCGTGCTCCATCTCATCACAAACCGCCTCAACCTTGCCCTCACGATCATCCAGGGCAGTAGAGGCTTCATGGTAGCGCTCAGACCAGGCCTCATACTCATCATCTGCAGAAACCCTTTAGCCAAGTGGGTGGGAGCACGAGCTAAATCCGACTCACCCTGAATAACCTTGTATGCCAGAGTCAACGTCCTCAACCCAGCATTCGCAAAGTCCTCCAAATGCGCCTCAGTCGTCCGTTTCAAATCATCTCCACCAGCCTTGAGCCGCTCAAAGATGACGTTATCCGCTCCTTTCGTAAGCAAAAACAATCTGCCGTCTTGATCATCCAATTTCTTGACGATAACGCTCATTCGCTTCCGTGCGCTCGTGAACTCCAGGATATTAAGCAGCTCATACCGCTCGGTCTCTTTCGAGAAAGGTGTTTGCAAAAGCAGTTTCTCCTTCTCACGTCCGCGAAAGATAAACCCAGCATCCGCAGCGGCTTGGACGAGGGCAGCTTCATCAGGTGATTGTGCTTTGTACTCAATGGCACCTGTCGCAGGGTCGACAGCAGTGAGAACGGTATGACAAAGTGCCAGGACGGAGAAAAAGCCGTTAAGCGAGCGTGCTTGAGCAGCGTTTTCCGAATCTGGTTCGGCTTCTACCGCACGTGCGAGGTCTTGGGAGAGGCGCTCGTCCCTGAAATGCTTGAGGACGCCGCTGGAAAGTTTTACGATTGTGGCATCCGCAGCCGACGGAACGGCAGGATCATCCCCACGGGCGGAGGTTGAGGCATAGGAGGAGTCATTGCTGGCGTCACGAACTATTTCGGCACTGTTCTCTTTCTTGAAGTCTTCGTCCTCCTCAGGATCACCATGATAGACCGTTCCTGCGATGGAACACTCTCTAAAGACCATGGAATTCTACAAAGAACGTCAAACGAGGATGTGGATGGGCCACAACAAGCGCACCTGTGTCAGAGTACCGGTCTTGTCCGAAAATATGTATTCTATCTGCCCAAGATCATCAGACAAGTTATAACTCCGGGCGATGGTTGGTTGGTTCTTCTTTGCATAGAAAATGTCGTAATCAAAGTAGATAAAGAGCGCCTGACACGTCTTCACAAACTCTATTGAGATGTATAGGGATATTGGCACAATATTTTGGAACCTATTATGATCGATGAGTTTGGGATAAAAGAGATGATCATGAACACAAACGTGATCAGCGCAAACGCCCATGTAATTAGCCCGTTGATTCTTGGGTTATCACTAGACTCGTCAGCTCCGTATAACCAAGGGGCACCCTCCGAGTATTTCGTCCCTTCAATCTTAGAATCGGCGATGCCACACACGACTGCCATGATCGCCAGAAGAGCCAGATTTATGAGGCTGAAAGAGGAGCATTCAGATACAGAAGATACCCCATGACGGAAAAGACTTACACCTGGGGGTTGATCTGCCTCTCTACTCGACTCCGCTTACTGGGCGTACCACCGGAATTCATAACAATCTTGGAATCGACGCCAGTGAAAAGAACGACACCGATTATCCAGTCAGTGTTACGGAGCACCGTGCCGCGAAGAAGGACCGTCTGCACATCCACCGGAAACTTTTCCTCGTTGCGAGTGACAGTGGCATTGAACCTGTACATGTTTGTGTCCGGGCGATCGCACTCGACAGAGAATGCATTGCGTTTAGAAACACAATCGGAAGCAGTGTGGAGGTCAGTAAGGGCAGGACATGCATTTCTCGACTTGAGATTCGTCTCTCCATCAAGGTTCTTCGTCTCGACGAATGCCACATTCTCTTCCTCTGACGTGGCGCAAATGAGGATATCTGCCGGAATGGGCTCATTGTCCATGATTTTGACAAAATCCCCAACCCGAATATCCTCCCACCTGGTCTTGTGCCAGTGGGGCCCGACATTTTCCCCGGTATGCCCAAACACATGATGTTCGCCCTCCTCCATCGAATCCGCTCGGTCGTACTCGATATCAGGATCCTGCTTTGTTGCAGGAGATGCCTCCACGTCTTTCCGTTTTAGACTCCGTCTTGGGACGATGCCCCTGACGAATGTCCGACTTTTTCTGCCATTCATATTTGGGTTGACCCAATCGCCACCGGCAAGGACGCGAGCCTGAGAATGGTTGACGTGACGGTCCGACTGGTGACGCTTGACGTCCTCGTAGCCATCCTTGATAGCAGTGATACTCAACACGATGAGGATAGGTATGATTACCAGACCTGGAGATATGGTGGAAAACTCGGGGAAGAATTGCAGAATTGCTATGAATGCGAAGAAACTACAGGATGTGGTAAGTGGGTGGAGGCGGTGCAAACAGTGGAGACATACATATTCGCTATTCGTCTGAACTGTTCGAGGAGGTTTCTGGGCAAAAATGTGATGATTGTGTACTTGGATGAGATGACCTGGTTAGTGGGATAAACATGCTCTTTCTTTGGCTTTCCCTTTGGATCAAAGTAGCTATCTGGGAGGTTCTGGTTAAAGAATACAACCCGAGGAGCACCCGGGCCAGGATGACGAGCAAATAGAGACTCTACGTTGAAGTTGAGGACCTTGTTGTACAAGGCAGCAAAGCCCGAACGATGCTTTGCCATACGGTGAGCGCTGGAGGAAGGGAGGGAGGGAGGAAGGGAGGAGTATTAATGGAAAGAAGAGAAGTGGTTTAAAGAGTCATAATAACGTATACGAATGCCGAAGCAGCGCCCGATGGTGGCTGATTATTCAGTTATGATGACAACTATTGATGACCTAGCCTGAGATCCGCTGACTCCCCTCAGTTCAGTTTCAGACCAATTTCTTGTTCCCAAGCCCTTCGTCGGGCGCCTCTCTTTATTCGAGTATCCCCATGGCCAATTATATGTGAACTTTGCTTCACTCCGTTAATAATACGGATCAGGTAAAACTTATATTAAGATATGGGTAGGACACAAAATGAACGTGGAGCGACAGCTGAGATCAAGGTGTAAAAAATCCATCGAAAAACAAACGAACGCAATGGCTAGTAGCACGGAACCAACAGGGTATCATGGTTTGCATTTTCCTGTGCTTCTTTAGCTCATATTTTAATCTCAAACTGTGCCACTCACATCGCAACCAGGGGAATAGCGCTCTATTGGTTGGTAGGCGGTCTTTGCTGTACACCCTCCTTGAGAGCAAGCAACTGCTTCGAACGGAAAGCCTCATAGTGGATCTGGGCTGTCGTCTCGATCAGGTCTTGGAGGTGTGTCCTACATTAGGTCATGGTGAGAATGCGGACCCGAAAATGTCGGCATATGCCACAAACCTCGTAAGGAAGTTTCGCAGGTGCATGAACTCGCAGTGGTTCACATCCTCAACGTTAACCACGCCCCACCGGTTCTTGCGGCCTCGCACTGACTTGCCGTCAATAATCACACTCCGCTCAGAGCCGACGACAGCGAAGGGAATTACGCTCTAACACGGTCTCAGCAACCAATCAAATTCCAATACAAACACACTTACCCGGATTGATTCGTTCAACTGAATCTCTTCCTCGTCATTCTCATCCGTATCGAAGGGGTATAAACGGATGTTGTGGTACACCAGTTCCGCGCGAATCTGCAATTCGGTCAGCCAATGAACAAAGGTTCATAAGATCTCACCGACTTTCTGCTTGAACGCAACCCTCTCCTCCAAGGTCAAGCTGTCCGCCTTGGCAATCACAGGCACAACATTCACAACCTCGCTCAGTTTCTTCATCACAATGACATCAATGGCACGAAGCGAGTGTCCCGTTGGGCTGATGAAGTACAAGCAGCAATGAATACGCGTGTCCAGGATATACCGGTCACGCATGGCCGTCAACTCCTTACGCAAATACGCGCTGTGCTGGTCCTTGATGTACTTCACGATAGGGTCCCAGCTGCACGATGCCTATTACTGACAGTCCAAAAAGACGCGTAAATGAACCTACCAGTTCTCGTTGTTTACTTGGTCGCCGTACCCAGGCGTGTCAACGATATTGAGGCGTAGTTTGACGCCATTTTCGACGATAACTAGTGGGAAGCAACATGAATGTTGTTCGACACGACTTTGAAAACGCCGACTGACCATGCGAGACGGCTTGAATCTCAGTGGTCTGCCGAACAGGCTCGTTCGACTCCAACCGGCCCTTGGAGTCAATAAGGTGCGACGCAAAAACGGTGTTGATCAGCGTCGACTTCCCAAGACCAGTTTGTCCTAAACCCGACACGTATCATTCAGCCCCGTGGATACATTGACATCTTACAACCACAGTAAACTCACCAACAACAATGACGTTGAACTGGAAACCACGTTTCAAGAGCTTGTGCTCAATTTGCTGCGTAATAGAGTCGAAACCGACATAGGACGTTGCACGGATTTCCTCGACAGCTGCGGTAGCCATAGCTTCGAAATGAACAATGGGTGAAGGGAAAAGTATGTAAAGGAGCTGGTGGTGCAAACGACGACGAGAAGGTCAGGACGAAGAACGGCCAACCAAACCGAGGACCAAAATTGTTCGCATCGGGGTCCGGGGTCCGACTTTACGTGGTACTGGCACCGTTACTAAACATACAAAAGACTCGAAATGGATCCATTTCTACCAATTCTAAACACCATTCCACGTTCGGTTCTACTCTATAAATCCTCCTACACCGCGCATTTCTTCTTCTTTATCACCTAGAGACACCTGCGATACACTTAATGACATTTCTTTTCCTTTTCACCGCTCGAAACGGCTCGATCAGAGAACTGTGCCCAACCTGTATCAAAACCAAAACCGCAAAAGCATAACATTATCAGTACACAAATAACGTTATTTCGCAGGAGAACGCAAGGTGATCGGGGATACTGAGAGGTAAGGTATGGTGAACGCCGCGACAAGGACAATCACGGCTATTCCTAGAGCCGTCGCAGCTGACGAAGCAGAACTCGTAGATTTGGAAGAAGTGCCAGTGCGAGAACGAGTGGACGATGATAAAGGTCTGGTGTAGGGTATGACCTGTACGTACCCAATAGATTTGAGGCCGTGTATGCTGGGGAAAAAGTCAGTGCATGAAAGCACTCGCAAAGATGCGCACGTACTAGTATCCCTCTAAATTCCTCGTGATTTCGTCTTCCATGCCTTTCGGCACACCATCAAGAGTAAATCTCACTTTTGTCGAATCAGACGACTGCTCGAAAGTCGTTGTCAGTATTGCAAAGTGCTCTGGTACAATGGAAATTCAGGCGCTTCAAAAACAATGCGAAAGAAGAAAGATATCCGACCTGATGGCCATGTAGGACTTTGTAAAGCCCAAGTCTGCACAATCTCCTTGCCTGGCGTCAGTGACACGTACTTTCCCTTGACACCACCACCAAACAACGAGTACTCAGTGTCTGCTTGCGCAGCAGACTATCAAAGGAACCATGTCAGCCTAATTAGCCCACTGACGTGCACTCAAATTACCTGAGCTGGAGCACGAGTCCAGGAAGGAATTCTCCTTTCGTCCGTGAAGAGCCCGAAAAGATCGTCTGCAGCGGCCATAAACGTCGCTTCCTTGACCACGCTGGACGTATTAATCTGAGATTGTTTGACGGGGGCAGATTTTGGAACGGTCGTAGAAGCTGATGCGGCCGTCGCAGCAACCGCGTCGATAGAAGGAGCTGGGGTACCTGTGCGGCTAGGGTCCCCGCTGACAGTAAGGTCCTTTCCATGAGTATCAATGAGAGCTGCGGGGAACTCGGCAAACTTGGCCTCCAGGGCAGCTGGGAGCCGTGTCTTGACGAAAGTGAAGAGCGCATTCACTGCAGGACTAGAAGTAGTGTCGAGCGTCCAGTTGTACTGTGATCAAAACACTTCAACTTCATGGTCCCCGCGTTGGGCATTGGAAAACGCACAACATAGTCCGATAGCTTATCCAGCGTGATTTCATGCGAGACTTCTGGGATACTGAGCTTTCCGGTTACATCTGTCCCATCACTCGTGGCCCCTTGCCAATCTATCCTGATTTGAATGTCATATATCGTGATCAACCTGAAAGTGCCGAAGAGATCTCTTCGTGAATTTGTAAAGTGCAGGAAGAACATAATGCGTACTTTGACTTGCGCTGACCGAGCTCGACATCACCTTCATCGATCCTAACAGAAGAAATCGCGACGTTTCCCTCGGTTCCTTCGATCACGATGGCTGTCAGTTCTCGCTGAAACCATTCCTTTGCCCATGAGGTGACATTTTTGTTTTTCCAGTGCCAGTTCGCAGTAGAAGTTGGCATAGCCATCTTGCTCGGATTTGATTATAATAATAAAAAGATATGAAAGACTGTTGTGCTGAAGGATGAACAGACCAGTAGTAGCGCTAAGCGAAGACTATAAGAATTTTTGAAGGTTAAAGTTTACAAGTTTGTTGTGATCATGACTCCTCCAGAACATTCTGCCTGCGACACCGGCAACTTCAACTTCACATCGCACTGCTACTCTGCGCTGGTCATCATCTCTACACATCCAAGGCAATATACGACTCTTGAAATATCGCATTCAAAGCCATCGTTTGCGTGACGGTGTCGAGCGGTCGGGCTTTCCTCTCGCGGTTCGAGGCACCAATCACTGAAACCGTCTGACTCAGACTCGTGAGATTTGATGTTGAATGAACAGAATTTTGCAGTGTCTGTCGAGCATGGGCCGGTTGGTCGCACGATGACAAAGGGGAATAGAGCTGTCAACTGCTGAGCGAGATATGAACGCCGAGGTGCACGCAACCAACTTGAATGAGAGCGGCGGTGACGTTCACGATTTGGGATACGGGCCCCGGCGGGGGCTCTGGGCTACAGGCCTGGCACTGTAACTTGTGCCAAATTAACACAAGCCATGGTGATGTTTCCAGCAGTGCGAGAAGGCATCCCAGGTATTACTTTTATTATCATCTGTGGAATCGAGCGCGCTAATATGCACAGCGCGAGTGGTCATGGTGCCTTCTGCCTGCTGCACAATGTACATTGTGTGCCTACAAGATTTGCTGTACATTGATCCGACATTTTAGCAAGCAGCCACGCTTGGATGCTGTATCACAGGTAAGTTTGGCGAGACCATTCCCATTAGGATTCCTCTCCTTCCGTTCTACCTGTTTCTGTTCAGTCGCATGTGAAGATCGTGCAACTCGTCAGAACCTATGCATTGCTCTGAATGGACCACAAGTGACACCTCAGACCCCTTTCCAAATTTTGATGACATCTATCTGTGGGTTAAAATCAGATTGGATTTTCTTGAAATAGGGAATAGCTTACACTGTGCGCATAGATATGAAACGCATAAATTCTGCCTTCATCGATCGATTTGAACGTATCATCTCATTTTTAGAAATGGACTTCTTGTTCGACACGACCTCGACATAAGGCAAGGACGTTGTTACCAACACTCCATCCAAATCTATTGTAGATGGTTCTTTCATTAACCGTCCTAGGCCCTGCCAGTGCTTGATAGCAAATGGGCTAAAGTCCATCATATGCAAACTATACTCCACGAGGTCATCGTCTGTTGCATCAATTGCACGACCCACCTTCAGGACTCGACTCCCATCACCGGCATCCATAAACACCCAATAACGCTGGAAATACGAACATTTAAAGGACCCCAGTGTTTCCAGGGTATTGCTGTTGCCGCCTCATTAATGAAGTCGGGCTCAAAGAAAATCCTGGTGGAAATGACAAAGTGGAAGAAAGGATGTGTGCTTAGGGAAAGTACTCGATGAGTAGGATCTGATTTCCATATCGTTCATCGCATCTCTGGCAGTGACCTATGTGCACCATCGTCCTTCGAGCGGGCGGGGAAGAACTTTGCGCATTGTATGGGCGCAGGCAACAAAAGGCATACTAGCAATTGCGCCTGGGACATATCCACAATTGAATAGACCTGCAAATTGATACCGACGATAATGAACAATCCACTGGTTCCGAGGAAACAATGATCAATTGATGCTGTAGTTGCTACATCGAGCAACGTGTCGCTGAGGACGCTCGAAATCAAGCATCAGTCATTGAGTCTTTCATCTACTTCTGACAAAATTCACTCACATCGGAAGTTGTTAAGTGTTTCCAGTTCCAAATTTGCAACCACTATAGGACCTCGTTTGGATGATGGAGTGCCAGAGAGTACCGGAGAGCGATGTACCTCCCTAGACCCCATCTCTATCCAAAGGTAAAAGATCAAAATAGATATCCGACCATCAATAACGTGGTACACAGTAGCAAGCAGATTTTGTGTTGGGTCCATATACATTTCAATATTGCGTGCATTGGGAACTGAAAATAGCGTTTCTCGATGCCATTCACGGTTGACTGCTTGCGCATGCTGTGAGGTCAGGATGTAAGTATGGAGATCAGCAAGAAACAGAAATTCGGGCTTCATATTCTGGTTCATGATGACTTGAAAGTTGAAAGAGTCGCCAAGACCCTGTCTAAATGTGGAGAATAAAGCCCCTAAGCTTAAGACCTGAGTCATTGGCTTCTGAGACGCATCCATACTAGCGCTGCTCAGACAGTCAGGCCTCATGGCCATTTGTATAATCTGCTTTATGTGTCCCGCTAACATCGAGCGCTAACTCGGAGAAGGAGAAACTCCGTAATACCACAAATAATTGTAAGGTGATAAATGATGCAGATCTTGGGGAATTCAATGCATGGTTACTGATAGTTTCAAGGGGTTACACGTCGGCCTATATGTATGGCACATGCCAATTCCCCTCGTGAATTGACCCCTACTAAGTAAAGATCAGGTATCGAAAAACATTTGTCTTGGATTCATAGTACAGCGAGAGGTATGATACACGTACAGATATACAGCTGACAAGTACAAGTGTGATGGTAATGATTATTTCCACAACATCCAGCTCTGTGGCGCCGCTTTTCGGTAAGTCTTCCTTTGAGTCGCGTATCACTGTTGAGCGTGCGCCTCTCCGTTAGCTCCATTGTCGCCATTTCCATTCTTGTTCTTCCGGCGGATGACAACATACGTGTCGCTCGACTCGTTGCCCGACACAGCTTCAATGTCTCCACCGACGTGACCCGTGCGCTCAGGCTCGACAAGTTTGCTGCAAAGGCGTGAGGAACTTGTCGGGATGGGAAACAAGACAAGACACTGACCGCTCAGCACGAATCATGCTCAGGTCGTGGGAGAGAAGACCATGGCCGGCTACAGGCCCATAATACGAGATTCCTGCAAGGGAGCCGATGATGCACGTCCCCACGAGGATAGATAGGTAGAAGCGGTACTGAGAGTACCATTTTGGTGCTGAGAAGGAGGCACAGTCAGTAGGGAACCACGACCCTGCAACAAGCAGACTCACTCCAACCGGCAGCCGTGACTTTATTATCGGCATACCACAGTGCAGTGAACCCAACCCACTGCCAGAGCAGCGCGAAAGTAGGTTGGAGAGTAATAGTCGACCACGCCAAGACTGCGGGAGAGACACCGAGGAGCAAACGGGGATATCCCTTGTGCCCACCCATACCACTAAATTCCATACCCCAGTGGAGTGCACCTAAATATATCATGAGCTAAGTTATCAAAGTAGAAGTGGGATCACGTGCCAAGGAAGGACAGAAGCACTGCGCCATAGTGAACTTGGAAGTTGAGCGCTTGGTCTAAGATGTTGAGAGCGACACCAGGGTCCATGTTTGTGATAACACCCATGGTCGCGAGACCTGCTTGATGTGCAAGATATACGGTAGTTGCCGACGACGCGATGTATGGTATGCCACCAGCGAGGCCCATGACGAGATAGGGGGTTGGTACGGAGTGGGCAACTGCAGTGGTGATACCGAACTACATTGGATGATTAAAGCACCACGGTTAATAAGGCAAACGATCTGATTCACACAATTGGCGACGTACGAAAGAGTCTTTTGTTGGCTTGACACTGTCTACTGTGAACACGCCGCCAGCGATCGAGCGCGCCCAATCTGTCATTGAGTTCCCGACTTCCTCCTTCACATTCTGCCTCGCGTGCTCGATAGTCTGGCTGCCTGGTCTGCCCGAGACCGAGCTTGCTGCGAACCGTGCATGGACCTGGGCAAGGTTTACAGCTGCCGGACGGGCTGTGAACTGGAAAGAGCTTTGGAACTGGGAAGAACGACGAAGGGCGAGCGGGGCACGACGAAGAGCGGTTGTGCGAGAAAGAGTACCAAAGAGTGTGTTCATGGTCGCAGTCAGATCAATTGAAAGCGCGTGCATGTTTGGATGAACTACGCCTTATAGAGCTATTCAAATGACGTCGCGTGACATCATACACGACAACAAAGTGGTGGATAAGCCACATGTTCGGTTAGCACTACGCTAAAGCTGGGAGTATGAGGCAGGGATCACAGGCATCGTCCGCCGAAATGAAAATACAACACCTCATCCACTCTGTACTTACAGCACTGCAGGCCGCCGAGGGGACACGCACAACTTCGGCGGCATCAATCAATAAGCAATCTACAGGCCCCACAGGGGAGGCTTTCCAAAACACGGGGTATCGCATGATTCTAGAGCTACAGTTTGATGAAAGATGTATCAATCCCATGAGAAAAATCCCAAATACAGATCCTCTATAAGGTGCGTGGTTAGTTTTTAGGCAAAGCCCGAGAAGCATCAGCCTCACCTGATCTTCCCCGCACGAAACAATCTGGAAACTTTAAGATTCAACCAATTTAAAAATACAATTTGGAGGCGGACCTTGGTACAATCAAAACCTACACAAAATATCCTTCCTGTGTGACCGCCATTCAGGTCAGCGACCAGCGCCCCTGTCTTCCTGTCCCACACCTGTGTTAACATAACCTCGTGAGCCTCATCTTGTCCTTGTGATTTTATCCAACATACCTTAATGGTTAAGTCATAACTCCCACTGACAGCAAACTCCTCCCCAAGTGCAACGCTTCGTACAAGATGGTTATGTCTCTCTTGCTCACGCCTTGCAGCCAATCCATGCGAACCACAAGCATGACACACGACGGTGCTTGCATCTGGCCGCACGGTGTCAGACATAGATCGTGTGAGGGAGGAATGCAAAAAGAATGGTGCTGTCCCCTGTCCCGGTATCATTGCGATATTATCCTGGGCATGCGATTGTGGGGAGGCCAAGGTGGGAACCGTGGCCGAAGAAATAGTGTTGAACTCAGGGTTGGTCGACCAGCCTTGCGACGAAGCTATGTCAAACATGCGTAAATGCATGTCTGATGAGCCAGACAATAAATATGGGGGCTTGAACTCGATAGAGGCAATGCTGAAGAAATTATGTCAGTAATCATATTTCTATGTGAAAATTCAGAAAGAGCTTCACCCTCGTGCATGGTGTTCCTCAAAGGTACTGATGAGCGCACCAGTATTTGCATTCCAAACGCGTATAGAACGGTCACCTGAACCCGACACTATCACGTCACCAACAACGGAAACAGCGTTGACAGCTGCACGATGTGCACGAAACACGAATTGAGGCTTCAAGGACGGAAACCCATATGTTCTGACAGTCCGGTCTTGAAAAGTAAAAATTCAGTCAACTAATAGATAGAGCTGAAGATTAAGCGAACCTTTGGAACACGTCACCAGCCTCCCGCTATCAACACGAACACAAAGCACACTGTCAAGATGATCTTGCAGGACCTTGACCAGCCTATCCTTGCCGAGGTCCCAAACAACAACTCGTCTATCACTCCCTCCACTCACCAGGAACCCAGCACTGCTAGGCTCGCTTGCCAGCACGTCCTCTCCATCTCCCGACTTCTCAAAGTCAGAAGATACGCATAAGCTTAGGACACTAGAATCATGCAATTCACCGACCACGCGCCGTACGCGGTCTGTGCGGAGATCCCATTCGCGAACAGTGCGGTCTTTCGAACCCGTAAAGAGCACTTGCAGGGGTGCGGACCGGCCATCAAGCCCTGCTGGATACGTCCATAACCAAAGGCAGTACACTGCAGCGCTGTGTCCACCGGTATCTGCGGAGGGCAGCGTACGCCTGCGATATGCACCCTGGCAGAAACGATTGTGTAAGAGCATGTGCGTCTGGTGGAGGAGCTTATAGTCCGGCGCAAGATGCACACTTCGTGGCAAAACGCCATGCTGTGATGTTATACGTGACATCGGAGTGATGCCAGTTGACGAAGAGGAAGATAACGCAGCCGAAGTGATGGGTATGAGGAGATGAGATAGACCCTGTGCTTCAATGTCGTCAATGCTCATCGGCATGGACGTCCAGTCCACCGAGTCGTCCCCTATAAAATCGACGACATCCCCCGCGCCCTCACCACTCCCTTCGTCCTCGTCCTCCTCTTCGTCACCCATACCTTCATCTTCATCCCTTTCTTCGCGAACAATTGCATCCGCAGGATCTACATCACCAAATCCGTCCCAAGGGGTGGGCGCAGCAACGTCCGTACGCCATTCCCAGCCATGTACATAGCAAAGACGACGCCAAAGTACTTGGTCTGCTGCGAGGGTGTGCCAACGTTTTGAGACAAGGGAGCAGGTGAGCAAGGAAGCTGCCGGGAGATGTGTGAAGATGAGGAGAGAAAGTTCTGTGGGAAGGGACTAAAAATTAATTAATCAATTAATCAGGGCTGTTGGACACAAAACGTCAGACTTACCCCAACGACATCGAACTGCAACAGAGGGGTCATTCTACGCTGCAGGCTTGCAAGCACAGAACGAGGAAGACATTCAAGGAGCTTGTAGATCATTTCTGTAAACGTTCATACGACCAGCAACATCGCATTTCGGGAGGGTGGATAGGAGTGCAAGAAGTGAAATGGTCAACGCAGTGCCTCATGCGACAGATTAGATACGAACCTTCGCGCTCCCTATTATTCGATGCCATGGTAGCCAAATGCCAGTCAAGGCTCCGTGCGATGCCCTTGCCTTTGACGTCTACCGGTGACCCCGTCCAGATACCAGCTGGCAGAATTCGTTGCTCAGGTATATCTGCATCCTTGTTGAATCGCAGGCCAGTTCTGTGGTTCGCTGGTGCCAGAGCTATCCCCAACCCCGAGCTGGTAGTCGCTTCGTTGGCAGTGTTACTCCGTTGTGAGAGAGCGAGCTTGAGCCCTTTGATATCGGCATCTGAAAACCCGTTATCAGTGGGACTTATCATAATTTATGGCAGGGAGTTGATGCGGTGTGGTGGTACAAGAGGTCTGGGTGCACAGCCAGATGCCTCAAAAGTCGGTGCTCAAACGTTGAGGGAAGAACTTCAAGTGTGGAGCGTAACTACATGGCCTAAAACAGACATCTCTCCTTCTGATCATATTGACATCTCGACAGATGACTCTTTGCATTCTCTGGGGCCCAGATATCGATATGCATTTACGTGAAAAGTCATATGTAAAGCTGTTAACTCCTTTCTGACATATAGATTAAGTGTGGGGCTCATCAAGGAGATGAGCAAGTTCGTCCAATTATGTTTTCTAAGCTCCACCCGTGTGCATGGTCGACCCTGCAATCCTGCGCAAGCCATGTCACTGCGTCCACCACTCAACAGAAGCGCATTTCTGATGCGAATGCATCCAATATCATACTGAAAATGGCGTTCAATGACCTTGGAAAGTACCAAGAAACCCTCGAGCATGAAGAGCATGTCGATCTACACCAAGTCTACACGTGTGTGATGGCCTTAAGGTCTCCTCATTGGGTCTGCTTGCCGGAGACCAGGTGACAATCGAGGCTGGACATAAGGGTTCGACTCACACGCCAGCCCGTTTATCATTGCCCCATAGATGGTTCGGACATGAGAGACAGTCAGAACACTCGTGACACCGGATTTTATCCCCAGATTTTCAAGAAGCAAACATGGTAGTACGTTCCGGCTCTATATGTTAACTGGTGAAGAAAAGAACAGAGTGACAATGTGATATCAGTTCATCATTTCAATAATTCTTAACTTGAAGTACACATTACTTGACTGATGATCTTGCGCAAGATGCTCGAGTATATGTCATCAGGTGTGAGGCCCTGTCTCCCGTCTTCCACGAGAATTATACCATGTGGAAAAAGATGTGGCAAGACTTGCTGTATAACACTGCGGAGATCTGATCGATGTGCTCGCTGCCACCTGCTAGTACGAACACTTACCCTTCATTGAGTTCATGTTGATGAGCTCTGTAGCCGCACCAGCGATCCGTTACAACACGGGAGCTTTAACTCAAACACATTGTGGGATGGGTAAAGCCTCAGGAACTGTAAGCAGATATGACACGTCACTGAGACCTGCTGAGTGAGTTTCAAAGCGTCCGCTCAAGCATGTCGAAACAGAATTACTCGTAATCTCTAGAGCTGGAAATTGGACAACTTGGATGCGAGGTGTTCCCGTAAAATCATGATGCAATGCACGGAGATAGAGTAGTATCGAGTGAGCGGGTCCAGAATAGCATCCCAATAGATCGCAAGTGGAGTAAGTGACTTAGGAGGAGGCACCGAGGCCAATTAATGCGAAGCCACAGTGGTCGACCCTGGTTCAAAAAATCAACTCAATCATATTGTTAAAGCCACCAGTGACCACGACGTCCCCCCGTGTAGCCCATCAGATGTATTCCGGTAGTCCACATGTCAAGTCCACTTGGCACGAAACATGTTGCCTCGTTGTTTGTATACTGGACAGGACGAGAAGATATGAAGATCAGTAATGGCATGCAGGCAGTGTGGCATGCGGCTGCAACCTGCATGGCCAAATCCATGATGTACAAAGAGCCTGAGTGAATTATGCTCAGAATTTCAGAAGCCTCAGATTGATCAAAAAGCCGAGAAACGAGCAACGAATGTTCTACGCACCTGTCACGGTGAATTGGCCACAGGTCACTGCGCCAACCACTCCAATAGAGTTCTAATGAAAACTTTGTGTCTGCAGTGAGGCAATCACAATTGCTTTGGACGAGAGCAAATTCAATTGCCGACATAGTACTGTGGCACAGTGGCTGTGAGACTTGAGTAAAGAACTTCGAAGGAACCACTATTCAATTTATTGTATTGTCTGCCGCAGCTGCACAGCAAAGCAAACATGGATTTAACGACGAGGCAGAAGATGCGGCAACATGATCACAATCTACCATAGCCCATGTAAGTGCATGCTCCCCCCATGACGCTCCCACTGACGGAGATATCAGAATGACATCCCAGATTCACGAAGACAAAGAGGTATCCTCCTTGGGCGATGTATTTACAGAATCTAGTTCAACGACGCCCACCACTTACGATCCACTATTCAAAGGGTCTGCCCTCTTCAAAGGCCATAGATCCGAGGTAATGGATGCAACCTTCATTCCTGGCACCCGTCTCCTCGTCACTTGTTCTACCGATAAAAGTATTCGGGTATGGGATTTCGACACGGGAAAGCAGGTGGGGGAGCCCTTATTGGGCCATGATCACGGAGTCTGTGCAGTTGCAGCGTCCTCCAATGGGCGTTGGATTGTGAGTGGAGCGAAGAACGGAGGCATCCTTGTCTGGGAGATTGCGACAAAGAAGACCTTACCGGTCTCGTTCAAGGGACACGAGGGCAGCGTGTGGAGCATCGTTTTTGCACCGAACGGCGAGACATTTGCAAGTGCATCAAATGACTTGACGGTTTGCGTGTGGAAGAGAGAGACGGGGGAAATAGTCCTCGGCGGACCGCTCAAATTGGATAATGCAGCATTCTCGGTGTCATACTCCCCCGATGGGACAAAACTAGCAGCAGGCACTGAGACACACATCTTCATTTGGAGTGCAGAAACGGGAGAAAAATTATTGAAGATAGAACAGCGAGCATGGCGAGTCGCATTCACTCCAGATGGTCTCCGTCTCGTCAGTGGAAACTTCAAAGATATTCGTATCTCAGATGCTACCACCGGAGACATTATCAAACGGTTTGACGCGCACACCGCCAACAGCCTTTTCTCGCTAGCCATTGCTCCCAATGGCACAAAAATTGCTACCACATCATACGACAAGACTATGCGGTTATTTGATCTGACTACATTCGAGCTTATTGGTGAGCCACTTGAGCACCCTGGTGCCGCCTTGGGTGTGGCCTTTTCCGAGGACAGCCAGCTCATCGCCACTGGCTGTTTCGACAATCACGTTCGCTCATGGACAGTTCCTTTGAGCGAGTCAGAGAGGGAGCTCCAACAGGTGAGCAAATTCCATCTTTTTTTCATCATCCCTAAACATTCTTTCAGCAGGAGACAATTTCAGACTTACCATCACCAGACGATGGACTGCCGCCGAGATTCGGTGATGTTGGTCCCCATTCAGCTCCACTTTGAAGTAAAGCTGAGCACACCTCCAGGTAGACACAAATTTTCCGCTCCGCCCCTCCAACCATGGAGTGCCACAACGCTCTACACCGCGATCCCGCATCAGAGGCTTAGTAAATCGTCTATCATTCCGCAGGCAATCACAACAAGCACACCCCTCAGCAGCGCGTCTCCACCACCTCAACAAGGTCGCGCAGTTCCTCCAGCAGCATCTTGCTTTCCGTCGGTCGCTACCCAGCCTGGGTCAGCCGCCAGTCATCAATGTCACAGCTGGGCGCGGTACGGAGGTAAGGTGGATCTTCTAACTCCTTCCCTCTTTGTTGATTAGCATTCTACAGCGTGTCATTTCTGTCTCCGTGCCAGAAGGTCCATGACTCCCGACGTCCGCCTAGAGAAGAATCTGTGTCGTATGACATGGCGCAAAGCGACACAACACCTGTGGTCTCTTACACTGATTCACTCCCGAACGTGCATTCATAGCATTCCTCTGCTACCTCTCCTGCTCTTCTGATGGTAGAGTACCTCCACGGCGAGACTTGGAGCCCGTCCAGTCATTACACCAGAATAATGGTGGCGGGGTTGACACTCACATTTAGCTCATTGTGCTTCTATTTCTTATTCCCACCATGTCTGCATTGACCACTTCGATATCAAACTTCTATGTAAATGTATATCAAATCTGATGTCACCGTTGCACACAATTGTCGGTGCATATTTTATGACCCGTCGTAGAGATGGTAGCGTTGTTTACAGGCACTTGTAGATACCAATGGATCCTCCAACGTTCTGTTTATAATGGTGGAGCAGTATGTAATATAGGTTTTGGCGAAATACAAGATACAGCCTATGCACATGAAAGAAATGCCAGAATAAAATTAGGAAATGTATATAAATCCATGTAGATCAGTGTGTCTGAGAAGCATGCTCCCAGCTCCCACTACCACTGCCGCTCCCAGGACTTGCAGATCTAACATCAGAACTTGCATCATGCTCCCCTCGAGGCTCGTCTCTATACACGGGGGCAGGGCCAGCAGACGACGGGTCATCGTCATCCAAGAACCCAGAGTGAAACCCTGCGCCGTGTAAGCGAGTCTCTTCATCTGCATCCTCGTCATCAGACACCTCCCCAAACGCATCATACAGCTCCTTGGCACGGGGCCTACCTTGCCCTGACACCGAGCTCATCTGCAGTTCATCACCTGCGCTAAGCGCAGCGTACGCTCGATGCTTCACGTGGCGTCTCCAGAGGAACACGCCTGCACCCACACCGAAGAGCGCTACTGCACCGATGGCACCAAAGAACCATTTCTGGCTAGACACGAGGTTGGACATGTCTGAGAACCAGCCTTCGTCTGGTGTGGGCGTCATCGTTACTGTCGCGGGTACGGATGGGGATGGGAACGCAGGTTTGCTCGCTTCGCCTTCGGCAGTACCATGGTCGTCTGGGAGACCAGAAGTAGGCTTAGGATGGGATTTGCTGGATGTCGATGTGGGGATGTTAATTGCATCATCGTTAGGTGTGGAAGGAAGCTGGTACTCTAAAAGTGGAAGAACGTAGGTTGTTGAGACAGTGGGATCGACGGTTGAGCCCCAGAACATGAGGCGCCAGCCATGGAAAGTTCCGTTGTGTCCTTTGGATGATTGGTCAGAGACCTTGAGAGTCCAGGTGCCAACCGCATTTTCACCCCTGCAAGAACATTTAACAATCTCGAGAGATGCTTGGAAAACATAATAATCATACCAGTGTTTGACGGACATAAATCTCCACCCCTTAAAACCACTCTCGTCATAGTCGTGATCTCGCTTAGCTGCAAGAACGCTGCGGACCCCACCAGGACTGGTGAGCTCAACTTCGACATCCCCACGCTTGGTGTGGGAGATCCATACTCTAACTGTCACGTGCTCCAACCCCTCGAAGTTGTGCGTGTCAAGCATGTCCTGCGTCACCGTGAATGAGCTCATGACACCTCCAGAAATAATCGGCTGTCCGCCTTCCATGTCACCGTTCTCCGTGAGTAAAGTACCGTTGTTAATCTGCACAGCAGGGGGATGGAAGCGCGCTTGTGGTTTCACAAGCTGCCAATCCTGTGCTGCTTGGATATAGGCATAGGCATCAAGCTTCCCGAAGCCATATTTATAGGAGTACATTCGCCCAGAAGCCATAGTTTCCCAATCAGGATCCTCAGGGTTTATCATCTGGGCGGTTTTCACGCAAAGATGCTGTATATCTCGCCACGTGAGGTCAGGCCTGTCATGAAAAAATTCGTTAGTCCAAGTTTTGTGAAGGGATAAGAGTCGCACCGAATCTGAAGCACCAAAGCAAATACGCCAGCTGCATTGGGGGCGGCGGCAGAGGTGCCACCGTGACCGCTGGAACATTGATTGTCGATGTCAGTAGTGACCTTCAAATGATTTCAGCGGGCTTCGGCGTGGAGAGTCGCGGGCTTACGATGTGTTGACCGCTCCCTGAACTGTAGGCTACAACCATATTGGCAGAGCAGGGTTCAGAATAATATGGGTGTAAGCCTTTAAAGTCTACAGCTGAGACGGTGACGGAGTATATGCTGTTGGTGTACCCATCGAAATTGCACTGGTCTCCCTGCGCAGCCCCGTTTCCGCTGGCAAAGACAAATATTGAACCTTTCCCTTCCCTACCGTTTTGTATACCGTTTACAAAGGCCTTTTCGATAATATATCCCGGCGCCTCCATCGACCTGCCGTCATCGGGTGGTCCCCAACTGCAACTAAAGATGGACACGTTGTGAAAACCGTAGTTCAAGGCAGCTGCCTCGTCGACATCGGTTATAGGTCCAGATAATATCCGCACACCGGCAACTTTGGACTTGTAAGCGAGCCCGACCCCGCAGGCATCATTTTTAACTGCAGCGACCTGACCCGCACAGCGGGTGCCGTGGTGATCATCTGACAGGACTGGGGTGGGCAAATCAGTGTGATCGTTGAAGTCATATGAATTTTCAGCATCCTATGATAGAGTCAGCGCCAAAACAAACAATTCCACAGCGTATAGCGCACAAAGTTGTCAGCCAAGTCCCGACTCTTGTAGTCCAATCCATCATCCACCAGCGTAGTAATAATGCCTTCTCCCGTGATGCCCATTTCCCACACGCCCGTCACGTTCATCATATGCTCGGGGTACTCGTCGTTAACGATATGCCATTGCTGTGTAAATAGGGGGTCTACAAATCCAAGTCGTTCTGCGACAACTTCAGACGCTTTCAATTGAGGGTCGCCAGGAGTTACAGGAGGTGGTGCACGTTCTAGGAAAGAGTCATCTCGCTTTATTCGTTGGCGGGGTATCTGGGGCGATAAATGTTTTATGGACGATGATATGCGATGTGCGCGGGCTTGGCGACCCGCTCGTGGATATAAACTAGTGGAATGTGCTGCAAGAGCGACCAGATCCTCGAACCTGCCGAGGACTCTATCTGATACTGTCCTTGGAGAAACGCTGGATATAAGCTTTGCGGAGCGCACTAGCCATATGTTTTGTAGTTCCCCAACCTGCTCGACGAGTTCTACTCCAAGTTCTCCAATGCATTCGTTTAGAGTTGCACCTGCTGAAGGGTGATGTTCGAGTACATAATAATCGTGTGTTGCATAGAAGCGCTTGGCTGGTTGTAAAGCGCAGGCACATTGCTGAATAAAAAAAGCCAGAAGAAGGTGGATGGGCAGTCGCATGTCAGTCGTTGGCACTGGTCGGAAGGACTGGGAGCGACTTTGCCAGCGACTAATACTATAATAAGTGCCACGTGGACGAATGTGGAAACAGCCTTCAAAACAGACTAGTCCAACACCCGTTGTGCCTTCGGCACAGGAAGCCAAAAAGAGTGCTTCGCACTCTTTTTGTGGCTCCCTGGCCTCGGCTGCATCCCAACAATTGCAGTAAATTTTAAAATAAAGATAATGTTTTTAGCAGAAGTATTGTATTTGTGTTTTGATATAACATGAAAAATATTATGTCCATTTCCCCATTTCCTGTTTGCCTGTTCTTTGATTCTCCTACTTTCAACTGTGGTACTGTCCCCTGATTCTCCCCTCTCCTGTTGTCCGTCTCTCCCGTTGTCCGTCTCTCCCGTTGTCCGTCTCTCCCGTTGT
>KN835188.1:77825-105654 GCA_000827255.1 Suillus luteus UH-Slu-Lm8-n1
AGTTTCCCATTTTTTACATATTCCTGTTGACACATTCTCAGGTTTTCCATTGTCCATTTTTCTATTTTACTGTTCTCTCATTTCCATCCTCTTTTCCCCAGTTTTAAGTCTTCCCAATATTTTTTAATGCAGTGGTTACAACTTAATTAGCATTTGTTGTTATTATTTACATGTAGTTATCTGCTTAAATAATGAAAATACTGGCTGCTAAGTAGCAAGGGACGACAGTGTTTGCGTCGCCGCTCGAAAACACGTGACGAAACCACGCGAGTTTCCAAAAAAGCAAACCATGTGGCCTTTAGCGACGCAAGCGAGCCAAGCGCAAATCACATGAGCAAATGGCTGATGGGAAAAAACCGTTCTCCCTTATTCTTAAGATCATCGCCCTCGGTCGACCCCCCAAATCATCCTGTTTTGTTACCAAACTTAAGTATAGCCTATCCCTTAGTTGTCGGTATTGTTACTCCTGAGCCTTTATCTTCGTACGGTGACACACCAGGCGTAATTTATGTCGAAAAAGCGGCACTTTGGGCCTATGTCTGCCCATCCGTCATCCTCGAAAACAACTTGCAAGAGGGTTGCAGAGCCTGAGCCCCAGTCCTCACGCGTCGGGAAGAAAAGAAGGAAGAGGTTACTTTCACGCGTAGTAAGTCCGCCACTCCACCATTCCAAGCTGATATCAAAAGGTGGTTGTGAGCAGGTTGATTCAGACGCGTCAGAGTCCCGGGAGTCATCCCTCGTTGTACGTGACTCGTCCGACGATGCCGTACGGCCACCGCAACAGCATTCCGAGCCAATAGAGCTCATATCACCCGAAGGCACGTCTATGTGATTGTCTCACCATGATTTCTTGACATTCGTTCTAGAAACGCTGATTTATGCACCTCCCGACCATGAATACGACGAGGACGAGAATTTTCAGGTCATAGGCGAAACCGACCCCACTGAACAGTCTGACTCTGGCAATTCTGAGGGTGTACCCGTACGCATATTAACAGATTTCGCTGTATACGAGTGCGCGACACGACAGCTAGTGCCTATTGCTAAGC
Organism: Suillus luteus UH-Slu-Lm8-n1; assembly: GCA_000827255.1. NCBI lineage: Eukaryota > Fungi > Basidiomycota > Agaricomycetes > Boletales > Suillaceae > Suillus > Suillus luteus. The sequence goes on from KN835188.1 coordinate 78,875, forward strand.
TAATCGACGTCAACCTTGCGGTGAACAATAAAATGTACCGAGCCTCGGGTTACGTGAAATCCCACATGGATGACGATGAATACTGTGATGATGACTGCGACGACGAGGATAACGGGAATGGTATGTCTAACGATGAGGATTGCCTCCAGCGGATTCGTTTGACAGAGATCCGGAAGTTCACGATTCACGACATACGACAACACCCTATAAAACTCGACGAGTAAGTGTTTATACATGATACAGACGTAGGTTGTGACTCATTTGGCAATGTCTAGCAAGTTTTATGTCCTAACGAAACATGCTTGGTATATTCTCGACCTTCCTTCAGAACAATATGCCCCCTTCTTTCGCCGCTTGTGGCTGATGCATCGAGTTGCCCACCTTCTCGTGTCCATGGCTCTGGATAGCCCACGGTTGACATATAAAGACTTTGTTTCTGCCCTTCACATAACTCCTGACTCGCCCGATGAAGTTTCTGTTGCATTAAATATCATCGGGCGTGAGCTCAATGAGAATGACATACAGTCCACCGATATTGTATGTATATACAGGTTTCCTGTTTGTTGCACCACTCTCTAACCGTCGGATAGAAATCTTATGTTTTTGCAACACTTGACGAGCTTCGCGATGACGGAATATGTGTTGCGCGCACTCCAGTAGTGAAGGACATCATCGGGCAAGAAATGTCTTATCACTTAATGGAGGAAACTGCTCCCGCCTCCCGCTCGCGTGCCCAGCGCCTGCCCCAGAGTCGTTCGTCGAGTTCCAATGATATTGAGAAAGAAGTCCTCAAACACAGAAACAAGACCGTCACAACACCCGTCGTAGGAAGAGTTGCACAACGATTATTCGAAAATATCAAGGTTGCTGGAAAACTCGTAGACGAGGACATGCATATATTGGACGAAGCGCCACGACATCCCTCTATAATACATGCCGCTAACCCGAACTCTGTGCAATGGTTGGACCCCGTGGATGACCATCCCGGCTTCTATGATTCTGTTCTCGTGGATGAAGTTAAGTATTCAGTAAGTTTTTTTTTTGCTTCTTGACAAAAAGTCCTTATTTGCGTTAGGTCGGGGATGCTGTCATGGTCGTACCTGGAGAAGACGAGGATACTGCTCGTGCGAAATCCTACAAGTACCAGCCCTCTCAGTCGACGAATAAACTCGCAAATGATTATTGGTGGGTCACGATCTCGTGCGCCTGCTACGTCATTTGAAATGGGTTTACCTCAAAAGGTTTTGCGTGATTCGGTACTTCTTCGAAGACGAGGGCGTCAAGAAGTTCCATGCGCAGTGGTTCACACACAGCTCGAAAACCCTCCTCCAAGAAGCCGGACATCCAAATGCGCTTTATCTGATGCTCTCCGAATGCAGCGACGTTGAAATTGACGCTATATCACAAAAATGCAATGTCCGTGAATTGCCAATGGACAGTTTCCAGCCAGACGAGTCAACTCTCGATGACGACAACGATTTTCACTCCGGGTATACAGCCTCTTTTAGACGTGCTTCATGCGACACTGACCGCGGCCCCGCAGACTTATGTTCAACAGCCTCGAGTCCAGTTTCGTTCGGCTTTCAGACCAGGACACTCAATTACTTCTCAGCTTCTGCGACGACCATAAGCAGTGCCTTGCTTGCGGTCACAAGGAACGCGCATCGAATTTCACTGATTCACGAGCCCTTCGAGATGGCTTCTCTCATAATGATATCAACTATCATAAGGGTGACTTTGCATATATCTCAACAGGCCATAATAGTGTCTATCAGATTGGTCAGATTGAGGACTATAAAATTAAAAAGGGCAGGTGCATCGAAGTTATCACTCGACTCTTTGGGCGTTACAATGACATTGCCCGGGAGGTTGGCCGTGGTATTGATAAGCCAAAAGGAGCCACTTCTGACGACGTAAGTGCACCACCACCTGCACACACACTCTAACTCATGTTTTGTAGCGGCGCTTGTTCCATTCGCAGAGCAAGGAGAAAACAAGACCCGATGATATCCGCGGACAATGTTTCGTCATTCATGAAACGGACGACACGGCTATCGATGTATGGGTCGCTCACGACGATCACTACTACGTGAACGAATGCGCCGATTCCCTCGACGTTCGTGCGCTCGATGACCTAAACCCGTGGTCAGGAAATGAATTTCGGCACTGCGTTCAATGCCATGAAGAGCACAAAGCTAATCTAGCACGCCGGGCTCAGCAATTGCAGAGGTTCGGCCCACTTCGAGGGCTGGAACTTTTTGCTGGTTTGACTAAATTTCTTTGCTCTGTAACTGAATTTAATGTGTACTTGAAGGTGCGGGTGGCCTTGGAACTGGATTGGATATGTCTGGCTTCGTGGAGACTAGATATGCAGTTGAGTTTTCTCCAGGGGCAGCGAGGACTTACAAGTCAGTGTGCGTATCATGCTCGACGCGCTTGTGTTGATGTTATCTCAGGCACAATCATCCTAATGTGACGGTGTACAATCAATGCACAAATGTATGCCTCCAGCACGCCATTGATGTCGCAGATGGGAAGAATCCCCGCCCCCTCCAAACTCTGGGAGATAAGAGGCGCCTACCTCCAATGCCTAAGCCGGGTGAAGTTGATTTTATCTACGGCGGTGCGTAGTGGTTCATGTCATCAGTGGTGATGTTTATCGTGTTTGCTAGGTCCGCCCTGCCAGTCCTTCTCAAAAATGAATCACTCGAAGGTAAGGATTGAAAATATTTCTATGCATTATAGTGACCATCTTGTCCCTAGAGAGAAGACGACATACGGTGAACACGACGTGTGGTTGATGTGTATCTGCATTAAACGATGTATTCCAGGTCTACTCTTGTCTGCAACATGATTGCATACGTAGAGTTCTACCGGCCGATGTACTTCCTCTTGGAGAACGTTGGCGGAATCCTGGAGCATGCATTGAAAGAAAAAACTGTCGCTTCGGGCGTCGTGAAATTCATCCATGCCGCCCTCATTGCCTTGAAGTATGATTTGATAAATTTGTGTTGTTCGATGCTGATTTTTTTGCAGCTACCAGATCAAATTTAATGGTCTTCATGCAGCGAATTATGGCGCACCTCAAGCACGCAAGCGGGTTCTGTTTATGGCGGCCAGGCAAGGTGTTCCCCTGCCCGATTTCCCGATCCCGACACACTTCTTTCCGCACGCAAGAGTACAGCGCGTCAAGTTGCCTACTGGAGCATATATAGCGCCTGTTTCGCGCTTGAAGTACAGCGACGATAACGCTGACCTCTCCGCTCCGTTGCATTTCGTCACGATTCATGAAGCTATTGGTGATTTGGTATGGTCTAGAAATCGCCTTTTTGATAACTCATTCACCCCAGCACATTTCGCAGCCTCCGTTCGATTGGTATGCACTGCTGTTCCCACATTTATGAATTTGGCTAATTCGAACTTACATCCAGGGTTGACCCACATACCAACATCTCGAAAACTTCTGCTGACAAAGCGGTGGAGCGCAAGCGCAAAACTGAGCTTGGGATTCCGTCATTTTCAGCGCTGCATTCTGCAAGAACTTCAGCGGACCCATACGCTGGTTACTCGAAACCTTGTCAATATCCTAGTGGGCCATTATCCCGCTACCAGAAGTTCATGCGACAAGGGAGCGAAAAGCTTCAGTACCATTATACCAAACGCTTCAACGATATTATCATTGAACGGTACGTTTCTGCTGTCTTTCCTGGACCGATACCCCAATGAAACCCGGACTCAGAACTGTAAACGTGCCTCTAAGAGCGGGAGCTAATCATTTTGGTGAGTCAAGCTACATGATTTCCGACTGCGTGGAATTCACTGTGACGGTCATAGACCTGCCCAAGGAGCTGCACACAGGACTCTCGAGGCACGAGAACGCTAGGACAAAATACAAAGGCAAGACGCAAGACGTTCGTATTCAAACATATCAGCTGATCCTTCGACAGCCGTCTATCAGCGGCTGGATGCAGACCTGTTCTTCTCGACTGCACTGACCACAGTGCTGCCAAATGCCAAGGGGGGTCAAGTACTGCATCCTTCGGTATGTTTGTGTTATTTTTATTTGAAATTTGACCCCTCAATGCTTCGTATGCCAGGAAAAACGCATTCTTACGGTCCGTGAATGTGCACGTGCACAAGGATTCCCAGATAACTACGAATTTGTCTCAGTGAATAAGGAAAAGATGTCAAAAGCTATAAATGATGTAAGTCTTGGCTGCGGGCTGCGGGTTGCGCCGTTCTACAACTGATGTGTTCCACAGCAATTCAGGCAGATCGGTAATGCGGTACCTATACCGCTGGCTCAGGCTCTCGGGAAGGCTGTTGGTGGGGCGATGACTAAAATGTGGGATGCAGAGCCTAGCAGAGATGCGAGCCCGATTCTATGATGGTGTGTTACGGGTAGCTGCTACGTGATGGACGTTGAACGGACCTGCATGCTGTCTAAGAGCTCAAGATGAACCGAACGCCAGGAAGTGTATCACTTCTGAAAAAGACAGTGCATACATAATTGACTACATTAATATTACTTACTTACTCTTGGAGTCAGGTTGTGTTGAACGAAACCATGATTCGACGTTCCCAACTGGTTCGTCCCCCGCGCCTTAGGGGCCATCCGACCCATATATCAAGGCAGCCTCAGGATAATTCTGCATCATACGCGGCTTAAGCTTAAGCTCAACGAAAGCAACTTGATCGATGATCATGCCATGACCAAACTTGTAAGCTGACGCCCTTTACCTGATACCTTTTCCGACTCCAAGGACGCTCCGACCTCAATATCGTGTAATTATCCAGTAAAAACTCGCAGTCAGGCTATCATGTGCCACTGAGACTGTGGTGGGTTACTGAGAGTTTCTGCTATGGTTGACATCGCAAGAGATTCGGTCGACATAGTGCGGTAAGCATGACTATGCTTTCTTGGGTTTGACACAGTTCATGATCGACGTCGACTGTGAAAGGATTGTAAAGATTAGGAGAGGTGCTTCCCGTGTCTCTCATGACCACGATGAACTGGCCCACATGCTGTCCAAGAGATCAAAATAAGCTGAATGCCAGCGAGTGTACCGCTTCTGAAAGTGTATCTCCGAGACAATAGTTGACCACATTACAATTCCATACTAGAAGAATCAATTGTCCCCCGCCCCCTAGTACATTGACGATCTGACACAGATGTCATGATCACCCAGCCTCAGGATAACTCTGCATCATACACCTGAGCTCCACTTCCGGAACCCTCGGCTTGAATTTAATAGCCAACGGGACATTTGGATTCGTTGTGTTCATGAACCCCATGTCATCCTGCGGCTTCATAGGATCCAGGCTGAGCTCGAAGGCCCAAAGTATGAGAAGCGAATTTATAAATATTGATCTGTAAGATTTCACATGAGATCGGGAAATCATGTTCGTGGAAGTAACTACAACCTGTTGGCGATGTGTTGACCTGGGCATATGCTGGAAGGATCAATCAGAGAACGTAAGTGTATCACGAGAGACAGCACTTACCGCCGACCAAACCCGTACACAAAAAATGCGAGGTCGTCTCTCAGGCGACCTTGGTCATTAACCCAGCGCTGAGGCTTGAACGCATCAGGCTCGGGGTAGACTTCTGGATCTCGAGAGATGGCCCTGATGCGGTGACAATTCGACTAATTGTATCCTGAAGGACAGCGACTTACCAGATATTGCCGGTGACCGTAGTACCAGCGGGAATGCAATAGTTTTCCTGCCAGAGGATGTCAGAATTCTCTGCGGATAACAAATCATTTAGGGAACACTCGCCCAAATCACATCTTGAGTAGTTAAGTGAGGCACCCCTGGGGTGAACTGTATAAAGTTCAGGTACAGGACCAATTAATTCAGAGACCCGCCTTCAGGACTCAATGGTCTCCATCTCATTGCCTCGGAGATAAAGGCCTCCAGACGAGGAAGGGACGATTTGTCGGCGAAGGTCGGCGCTTTGGCAAAATAATTGAGTCTACACAATTGCGATGCGAAAAATCCTGATGCGAAAAATCCTGAGTTACCTCGCTTCCTTCCAATGACTTCATCAAGCTCGTCCTGGACTCTAACTTGCTCGTCAGGAAAATGCGCGGCCGCCATGAGAACCGTACAAATTGCCACTGCAGTCTGCCACTTTATATCAATGTACAGGTCAGGAAAAAATGAACAATGCTTGACCGTTTCGGTTGCAGCTCCAAAAAGACCGCCAGCAAGATACGCCATCTCAATCTCTGTCAAGACATACAGATGCCCATTTTCTAAGATGTGTTTCGCAAACGACGGGCCGATGTCCTCATTGCTTTGCTGTGAAACAACTCGAACATCACGCGAGGACAGGCAAGGCAATGCCAATTCGTACCATTTGCAGTTTCACGCGGTTCAGCTGGTCTGTATACAGCCGTCTGGTCCTCTCAGAATGGTCCTTTAATTCTAGCGCATACCCAGGAAGGTATTTGAGCCAAGGTATCAATTCCATCAAGTAATGACCATGGCGCAGGATTACACGAAATCTCCTGGTGAGCTGACGAGACTCTATAATTTCGGGGTCAGTTGCCGACGTTGGTGTGGTCTTCCCATATGCAACTTTCATGCTCGTCGTTGCGGCAAATCTTCAAAGAATCCGTAAGTGAAACACTATAGTCCCCATCGCCACACGTAGCAGGCCGCTTACGTTGTTACGTGGTTCTGAAAGTTGTCTGGATCGTCAAGAATGCTGAGGATCACAAATTTCGCTTGCGACATCTGCATAGGCTGATACGCATGAGCTGATTTGGGTTGGAGATGCGAATGAAGTGCTCTGCTTAGTAAGCCGAGTGCTGTTTGAGCCTTCACAGTGTCACGCCGACGAACCTTCGCAACCGACGGAACCTGTCATCGACTTGTAACAAAATGATTCCCAGCCCGCGTGTAACTAATTCTGCAGCAACAATGCGAGGTCGACCAGCAACCACTTTTCTCTGCTTCTCCATTATATCCACCGCAGCCTGCCACTGGGTGTTGAGTCTGGAAATCATAATTTATCATGAAGGGACTAACTTTGTATCGGCCAATTATCACGATGGTCCGGAGTCCCGAACGAATAGTAATCAGAGGACCATACTCATCAATCCACTGTGCTACAGTGAGGGATGCACTGATCAACAATGAGGTATGATCAGTATGCAAAAATAAAGATTCTAATATGAAACTTCACTTGTGAGGGAGTAGGGAGTGACCCCAAAGTCGCCTGTTAGGAGGAGGAGGAGGAAGGTAGGATCTACGAAGATAAGCACGGATAATCACTCCTATCGTCCAAACGCAAGCCATAGAACCAAGAACGAGCTGTGTTTTGCCAGACATGCGCAGGTCAGAAAACCGTAGCATGACTGAATGGAAGAATGGAAAGAGACAGGACTCGTTGAAAGTGCATTCAAGTTATTTAAAGCACCCCACGGCAACCCCATGGCCAGGAAGAGATAGACACCTCACTGAATTAATTTGGCAAGCTGGGAAATGAACACATGACATGCGGGACCCGGGCATGATCTACGATCATGATTAGCTTACTCATTCATGGACTTCTGATCGTCAGCTTGACGCATGCTGTGTCAGTGAATCGGGTAGGCGGCGGCGGCAGGGACTTTAGGGACTTTAAGCCCTCAAACGTCTTGGGCTTTGTACACCGGTAAAAATATATGTACACGGTCGAATGTGTATGCGCGCGCCAGGTTGATAATATGGATTTTGAGTCGTCTCCGTGAAAGAGATGGTATGGGCTGCCAAGTATGAGAATGCTAGCTCGTTGCACCTAGTGCCAGTGTTTGTCATGTAATCGCAAAAATCATACATCAGGGAAGCTTACCATTGATACCGGGGATGCGTATAGAATGTATTGGCTAGCCTAGCTTCGGAGCGGACTGGCGTGTATGATAATACATACCTATCGAGACTCGGAACGATGCTGACCCTGACATACAATGCAAGGTGCACCGCGCACTCCACTACAAATACACGATACCAATTGTCATGACATCCAATGCGATCACTCATCACATTTATGGTTAAGCCACGCGAACTCAAAGTCAGGAATTGGGAAGGCGGCAGGTATGGAGAAGTATGGAGTCCTAGTGCTGTTGGCAGATCTCGGGAAATTTGCCAACCGGTCTGGCAAAACTCGGCCCACGGCAGAGCTCAGGTGCAAGAGGGGTGGCAGAACCTGGAAAAACTCCAGGGCATTTGAGACCTGCAGAGATATCATTGAGATGCGATAATATAGATGGATATCTTGACAGCACCCGCCATACTGGACGTTGTGTTAGTATGCCAATTACACGAGGACTCTTAGGATATGAGCAAAAAACTCACTGTCATATCAGCTTATCCTGTCATTGGAACAACAGTTGGGACTTGCAACATGATAGCAAGGAAAGAAATCAGAGTGTCCGAAGGGCTAGCCAGCTGCGATGGCACGGGCTGACTTGGAGGTTGTGAAAGAAGTGTAATGTTTGAGAAGAAATCCGCAAGGCGCTCATGTTATGTAAATTGATTTCCTTATGGAACCAGTGACCGAGAGTTGAGCAACCTTCATGTATAGCGACAGCAGTGAGCGCTGACTAGTGTCTGTACTTGGAATGCATCTGAAGACGCATTCAGACTGACGAGATGGCGCTCAACAGATCCTTGACCATGAGATCGGGGATGACATAGTATAATCTGTTTCATGCGATTCTTTGATCCGTTTGACTTGACTGGGGGATCCAGGGGAAAGAACGAAAATGAGACAAGGAAAACGCGCGAAGCATTATCAAGTTCGATGCACGAGTCTCACGGCAAGGAATCAAAATTAATAATGTCCTTAACAAAAGAGATACAAGTGCAGAATCATGAGAACCGCAGGTGAAGTGGCCGTCCGGAAGCTGCACAGCTAGCTGAATTGATGCCTATTGGCGCGTGATGAAGATACACAGCAAAGAAACCGCAAAGAAACCGCACGATGTGAGCCCACCATGGGATGGAGGTGGTGGTGCGGCTGCGGTTCCTAGAGCAGGATGTGTCGCGAATGTTGAACTATGGCAGGTTGAGTGTGCGATGTGAGGGCAGTCGGCTGATGAGTACATCTGAACGTGAGCTCAAAGACGTTGTGGGGTGTGATTCGGCTTCTTCGTCTGCGGTGAGTCGGGATCGGTAAGGAAACAAGGAAGGTGGTGCATCATTGTCAGATGGAGAGCTGTGAGTGAGTGAAGACAAGCAAGCAAGGAGCGCGTGTATATGGAATACAGAAGGCCTTGAGGGTCGTGGAAGTTTGGTCGATTCGTTATTGTTGGGCCGGAAGCGATAGAGTGGAGAGGAAGAGGCGAGGGAGGAGTGCAATAATAGAGGAATGATGGTGACTGCCCATTGAGGACTGAGAGCAGATGTCTAGATCAGAGCTAAGCAGTTGAAATACTGATTACGCACATCAACATCGGCTTCCAAGCCGGCAAAAAACGCTGGTGAGAGTTCATCGATGTCATCGACACCGCCAAACTGGCCAGGATATTGCATATCAGCCTGGAATGTCACTGCTATAATAAACGAGAAGGATTTGAAGCACGGCGCGTACTTGCAAAAATGACTGATTATCGAGTAAAGACTCGGAGCGGGGTGCGCTGTGTCCCTGATTCATCAGTTGCCTTCTGTTTGAGTCTGTCTTTGGGTGCGTGCCTAACAGCAGACATTTTAAGAGAAGGAGAGCGACTAATAAATGGACACTCACAATATTGGTACCAATTGGTAGTAAAGCTGCAAGGCCAGATTCTTTGCAGATGGTGCAAACGTCCCATGCGTACACATTATTCATTTCACAATTAGTGACCAGCATCTTTCCATCGCGGGAAAGGGACGCGAAGCACAAATTCTATTCGTGCTGGCAGATAATGGTTGGAGAGTATAGTAGCGATGTGAGGAGAGTATCAGTATGTAGTAGTGTACGAAATCGCTCTCGGCTAAAGCCGGCCACAACCGGGAGCGGAGCTGCGGTTTGGACTTCTGTCAGTGACTCTGCAACCAAAGCACAGACTACATAACAATCTCAGTCATGATTGTATCCGCGTGCCCGAGACAGACCCTTCCTCGAGTGAGGAATCTCGATTCCCTGCTCCTTCCATAACTCAATTTGGTGATCTTTCGCCACTTTGCCCGTCCGCCTCTCGTAGTCTTCAACAGACTCGGGTTTCTCGCCATGAGGGGTAGCTCTGAGCGCATGACGATTTTGGAGCCAGAAATCCAATGTTGCGGTGTGAGTGACAATCTAGTATCTGGTCAAAAACCACGCTCTTTGTTGAATGACCCTAACAGTTACCAGAATGGAATTGAATTCGGTTCCCAGTGGAAGCGCATTTGGAAGTCAACATTAAGAATGGTGTCGTATTCAGGTTTGGAGACACAGAAGTTGTGGCTTCAAGTATTGGGGCAGGTATAGCACGAGTGCTGTGGCTTCTAGTGTATTGGATGATCAATGAGGCCTAAGGACGGCCCTGTGATCGATATCATGATTGCCTCAGGCGCAAATCGCAGGAGTATCATTATACCAGACACTTCAATGTCATCATTGAATGGCACATTTTCACTGTCCATCCCGCGTGGAGCGCAAAGACGAACTTGAGATCCCATCTCTTTCAGCTCTGCATCCATACGCTGGCGCAATACTCGAAGCCATGTCAATGTGCTAGTGGACCATCATCCCGCGACTACCGTCATGCGACAGGGGAGCGAAAAGCTCCAGTACCGACCAAATGCTTTAACGATATCATCATTGAACGATACATTGCAACTTGGTGGCCCCTTCTGAAAACTGAACTCCATCAGTGAATTCGTGAGCCCGCGATGGATACCTTCAAGCTAGTCATAGCTGCGCCCATTGCACCACTGACTTCTGCGTGTTATAGATGAGTAGGTGTTACATGGTGGACATTGATTGCATGGATACGAGTGTACTTGTAGATATTAGGAAAAGTGCTTCCCGTGTCTCTCATGACCACAATGAACGGGCCCGCATGCTGTCTAAGAGCTCAAAATGAGCTGAACGTCAGGGAGTGCATCGCTTCTGAAAATGTATCTCCGAGGAGACAATGCATAGTTGACTACTTTACAAGCATCCTAGAGGGATGAATGAAAAAATGATTCTCAACTGATTCGTCCCCTACCCCCTAGTACATTGGCAATCTGACAAACGTCAAGATCACCCAGCCTCAGGATAATCCTTCATCATACGCCTGAGCTCCACTTCCGGAACCCTCGTCTTGAATTCAATAGCCAACGGAACGTTTGGCATCGTTGCGTTCATAAACCCCATGTCATCCTTCGGCTTCGTAGGATCCAGACTGAGCTGGAAGGCCCAAAGAATGAGGACTGAATTTATAAACACCGATCTGTAACAGTTCAGTTGAGATCAGGAAATCATATGCATGGAAAGACTGCAACCTGTTGGCGACGTGTAGACCTGGGCATACGCTGGAAGGAAGGACAATTAAAGAAAGTAGGTATATCACGAGAGATGGGCACTTACCGCCGGCCAAACCCAAATACAAAGAACGAGAGGTCGTCTCTCAGGCGACCTTGGTCATCAATCCAGCGCTGAGGCTTGAACGCATTGGGTTCAGGGTAGACTTCTGGATCTCGAGAGATGGCCCTAATGCGGTGACAATTCAACGTGTTATATCTTGAAGGACATCGACTTACCAGTGATTGCCGATCACCGTAGTACCGGCGGGAATGCAATAGTTGTCCTACCTGCAGATGTCAGATTACTCTGCGGAAGACAAATTGTTTAGGGAGCACTTGCCCAGATCACATCTTCAGTAGTTCGGTGAGGCATCCCTGGGGTGGTATTATGTAAAGTTCAGGTACAGGACCGATTGATACAGTGGCCTGCCTTCAGGACTCAATGGTCTCCATCTCAATGCCTCAGAGATAAAGGCCTCCAGACGAGGAAGGAATGGTTTGTCGGTGAAGGTCGGCGCTTTAGCGAAAATGATTGAATTTACAGAATTGCGATGCGAAAAACCCGAGTTACCTCGCTTCCTTCCAATGACTGCATCAAGCTCGTCCTGAACTTTAGCTTGCTCTTCCGGGAAATGTGCGGCCGCCATTAGGACCGTACAAATTGCCACAGCAGTCTGCCACCTTATGTCAATATATACAATCGGAAAGCAAGAAAGACACCTTACTGTTTCGGTTCCAGCTCCAAAGAGAGCTCCGGCGAGATACGCCATCTCAATCTCGGTCAAGCCATACAGATGCCCATTTTCTAGAATATGTTTTGTAAACGAAGGGCCGATGTCCGCATTGCTCTGCTGTGGAACAATTCAACCATCCCGTGAAGGTAGGTAGGACAATGCCAATATGTACCATTTGCAGTTTCACGCGGTTCAGAAGGTCTGTATACAGCCGCCTGGTCCTCTCGGACTGGTCCTTTAATTCTGGAGCATACCCGGGAACGTATTTGAGCCAAGGCATCAAATCCACCAAGTAGCGACCGCGGTGCAGGATTTTACGAAAGTCCCTGATGAGCTGGCGAGCCTCTCTGATTTCGGGGTCAGTTGCCGACGTCGGTGTGGTCTTCCCATATGCAACTTTCATGATCGTCGCTGCGGCATAACTTCCAAAAACCCGCAAGTAGCATATTATCAGACCCCAGCGCTGCACGTAGGAAATGACTTACGTTCCCGCGTGGTCCTGAAAGCGATCTGGATCATGAAGAATGTTGAGGATCATGGTTTTCGCTTGTGACATTTGCAGAGGCTGATACGCCTCAGCTGATTTAGGCTGGAGATGCGAATGAAGTGCTCTGCATAGTAAGATGAGGGCCCTTTGAGCCTTTACAGTATGTCAGTACCACATCGACGAACCTACGGAACCGACGGAACCTGTCCCCGGCATGTGACAAAACAATGCTCAGTCCGCGTTCAAGGATTTCTCCAGCAGCAAGGCGAGGTCGACCAGCTACCAGTTTACCTTGCTTCTCCATTATATCAACCGCAGCCTGCCATAGAATTGTTGAGTCTGGAGATGATAATTTATCATGAAGGGACTGACTTTGTATCGACCGATAATCACGATGGCCTGGAGTCCCGAGCGAATAGTAACCAGAGGGCCATACTCGTCAATCCACCGCGCTACGGTGAGAGATGTACTGACCAGCAATGAGGTACAATTAGATTACAAAAACGAAGAGACCAATATGAAACTTCACTTGTGAGGGGGCAGAAAGTGTCCCCGAAGTCGCCTGGTGGGAGGAGAAGGAGGAAGGTGGGATCTACGAAGATAAGCACGGATAATCACTCCTATGGCCCAAATACAAGCCGTAGCACCGAGAACAAGATGGGTGTTGCCAGATATGCGTAGGTCAGGGAACCGTAGCATGACTGATTAGAAGAGTGAAAAAGATGGGACTCTTTGAAAGTGTATTCAAGTTATTTAAAGCACCCCACGGCAACCCCATGGCCAGGAAGAGATAGACACCTCCCTGAATTAATTTGGCAATCAGGGAAACGAACAGATGACGTGCGGGGCCCGGGCATGATCTACAATCATGATTGGCTTGTTCATTCATGCACTTCTGATCGTCGACTTGACGCATGCTGTATCGGTGAATCGGGTAGGCGGCGGCAACAGGGTCTTTAGGGTCTTTAAGCCCTCAAATGTCTTGGGCTTTGTACACCAGTAAGAATATATGCACACGGTAGAATGTGTATGCGCGCTCCAGGTTGATAATACGGATTTTGAGTCGTCTCCGTGAAAGAGATGATTTGGACTACCAAGTATGAGAATGCTAGAGCTCGCTGCACCTAATGTCGCTGTGTTTGTCATGTGATCGCAAAAACCATACATCAGGGAAACTTACCATTAATTAGTACCGAGGATGTGTATAGAATGTATTGGCTAGCCTAGCTTCGAAGCGGACTGGCGTGGATGATCATACACACCTATCGAGACTTGGAACGATCCAAATAGAATGCTGACCCTGACTATTATGCAAGGTGCACCGCGCACTTTACTACTACAAATACACGATACCAATTGTCGTGACATCCAATGCGATCGCCGATCACATTTATGGCTAAGCCACATGAACTCAAAGTCAGGAATTGGGAAGGCGGCAGGTAAGGAGAGGTATGGAGTCCTCAGTCCTAGTAGTGTTGTTGGCAGATCTCGGGAGTTTTGCTAATCGGTCTGGCAAAACTCGGCCCACGGCAGAACTCAGGTACAAGAGGGGTGGCAGAACCTGGATAAACTCCAGGGCAATTGAGACCTGCAGAGATATCATTGAGATATGATAATACAGATGGATATCTTGACAACGCCCGCCATGCTGAACGTCGTATTAGAATGCCAGTTACACGAGGACTCTTAGGATGTGAGCAAAAAACTCACTGTCATATCAGCTTATCCTGTCATTGGAACAACAGTCGGGACTTGCAACATGATAGCAAGGAAAGAACTCGGAGTGTCCGAAGGGCTAGCCAGCTGCGATGGCACGGGCTGAGGCTGTGAAAGAAGTTTGAGAAGAAATACGTACTACACATCCGCAACTTGAACTTACTAGGCGCTCACTGGCATGTTATGTAATCGCAACCGTTCACCGCTCTGTGATGAATGACTGCCAGTGGTACTACTAACTGCTCCCCCGCGACACTCTGGTTGACCAAAATACAGTACAGGATTTGATGACGTCCACACCCACGAAGGTAGTACATCATCCCACCCCACCAGTTCTAAAGGAAACACTGTGCACCAAATCGCCCTTGATCCAGTCAATCATCGTCAACGTTGGGTAAGAGACATGCCATTAATTTTAATTTCATCACCCGTACCCATCTAGGAGCCTTGCTACTTGTTTTCACGACAGGGTCTTCAGGTATGAGATATAATTATGGACACTGGGAAACAAGATGGGGAGTCCCTGTTGGGTCACGATGATGAACTTGGAACAGCTAAAACGTCCTGGGTAGTGCTCTGACTGTGTTCGGTCCGTTGCAATTTCATCGGACGGAAATCGCGTAGTGTCTGGTTCGCATGACGAGACAATTCAGGTGTGGGATATGGGCACTGGCCAAGCATCAAGTTCTCCGCTCAAAGACCACACCAGCTATGTCCTCTCTGTTGCAATCTCGCTGGACGTATGTCGCATCGTGTCTGGCTCGCGCCACAGCACCATCAGCGTGTGGGATATTGGGACTGGCGAGCTATTGGGTGCCCCTCTCCAAGGCCACACTGGCTCCATTAACGCTGTTGTGATCTCTTCAGATGGTAATCACATTGTATCTGGTTCGGATGACGAGACCGTCCGGGTGTGGGACATGCTCTCTGGTGAGGGAATTGGTGCCCCTTTCCGAGGGCACACCGGACGCGTTCTGTCTATCGCAATCTCGCCTGATGGCAAACGCATCGTGTCTGGCTCATCCGATAAGACCATCCGGGTATGGGATATAGACTTTCTGAACCGACATCGACCATTATGTTTTTCATCCGACTCAATTCACACCCTTCATTCCGCCTCCTCCTTTCTTCCAGATTCTGAAACCTCAGCCCCTTCTGGCCCGAACGAGGAGGGATGGGTTGTAGGTCCCGAAGGACGACTCCTTTTTTACATTCCACTCCATTTCCACCCGGTGACGTATGCCCCAGGCAACACGCTAGTGATACCCAACAACGCCCTGCAGCTGGACTTGAGTCATGTCGAACATGGCACATCATGGCACAAGTGTCGAACATAGTAGTAGCTTGTATTACCTTCACAGAGGTATCAGTCGGGCTTTGGGCATGTACTTATGTCAATCGACTGAAGATCTATCTACGTTCTACAGATTCCACACAATGTACTCCATTTTTTTCCGTTCCGCTACAGTTAATGGACTCGTCGTGCAGTCACGGATGACATATTTGATTGATGCACTGGGGCATGTTAAAGTTGGTACAGATGTACTAGCATATAGACGGTAGAAGGAAGCCTGCAACGGGAGCGACTCACTGAACACAGAAAGATGGCAAAGCCCCATCATGCTGCACCCCCTAGTACAGTGGTGATCTGACCCAGGCGTCAAGATCACCCAGCCTCGGGATAATTCTGCATCATACGCCTAAGCTCCACCTCCGGAACCCTCGTCTTGAATTTGATAGCACACGGGACATTTGGCATTGGCATGTTCATGAACCCCATGTCATCTTGCGGCTTTGAGGGATCCAGGCTGAGCTGGAAGGCCCAAAGAATAAGAACCGAATTTATGAACACTGATCTGTGATAACTCAGATGAGATTGGGAAATCATACGCGTGGAAATAACTGCAACCTGTTGGCAACGTGTAGACCTGGGCATACGCTGGAAGGAAGGACAATCAAAGAAAGTAGGTATAACACGAGAGATGAGCACTTACCGACGGCCAAACCCAAATACAAAGAATGCGAGATCGTTTCTCAGGCGACCTTCGGCATCAATCCAGCGCTGAGGCTTGAATGCATCAGGCTCAGGGTAGACTTCTGGATCTCGAGAGATGGCCCTGATGCGATGATAATTTGACTTGCTGTAGCTTGAAGGACATCGACTGACCAGTGATTGCCAACGACCGTAGTACCAGCGGGAATGCAATAGTTTTCCTGCCGGCGGATGTCAGATCACTCTGTAGTACAAATTGCGTAGGAAGCACTTGCCCAAATCACATCTTGAGTAGTTCGGTGAGGCACTCCTGGGGTGAACTGTATAAAATTCAGGTACAGGACCAATTAAGTCATAGACCCGCCTTCAGCAGCCAACGGCCTCCATCTCAATGCCTCAGAGACAAAGGCCTCCAGACGAGGAAGGGATGATTTTTCGGCGAAGGTCGGTGCTTTGGCAAAAATTATTGAGTCTACACAATTGCGATGCAAAAAACCCGAGTTACCTCGCTTCCTTCCGATGACTTCATCAAGTTCGTCCTGGACTCTAGCTTGCTCTTCAGGAAAATGTGCAGCAGCCATAAGGACTGTACATATCGCCATAGCAGTCTGCCACCTTATATCAATGCGCATAATCGGAAAGAAAAGAAAGATGCCTCACCGTTTCGGTTCCAGCTCCAAAAAATGCGCCAGCCAGATACGCCATCTCGATCTCTGTAAAGCCATACAGATGCTCATTCTCTAGAACATATTTCGCAAACGAAGGGCCGATGTCCTCATTATTTTGCTGCGGAACAACTCAAGCATCATGTGAAGATAGGCAACACATCACGTACCATTTGCAGTTTCACGCGGTTCAGCTGGCCTGTGTAGAGTCGCCTGGTCCTCTCGAATTCGTCCTGTAATTCTGGCGCATATCCAGGAAGATATTTGAGCCAAGGTATCGAATCCATCAAGTAATGACCATGGCGCAGGATGGTACGAAATCTCCTGACGAGCTGGCGAACCTCTCTAATTTCGGGGTCGGTTGCTGACGTCGGCGTGGTCTTCCCGTATGCAACTTTCAAGATCGTCGATGCGGCATAACTTTCCACAACCCGCAAGTAGCATATTATCAGACCCCAGCGCTGCACGAAGAAAATCGCTTACGTTGTTGCATGGTCCTGAAAGTTGTCCGGATCGTCAAGAAGGTTGAGGATCATGTTTTTCGCTTGTGACATCTGCAGGGGCTGATACTCCTCAGCTGATCTGGGCTGGAGATGGGACTGAAGTGCTCTGTATAGTAAGATGAGTGCTGTTGAGCCTTCATAGTATCGCGTGGACGAACCTACGGGACCGACGGAACCTGTCCCCGGCGCGTGCCAAAATAATGCTCAGTCCGCGTGTAAGAATTTCTCCAGCAGCGAGGCGGGGTCGATCAGCTACCAGTTTACCTTGCTTCTCCATTATATCCACCGCAGCCTGCCACAGAATGTTTAATCTGGAGATGATAGCTTATCATGAAGTGACTCACTTTGTATCGACCGATAATCACGGTAGTCTGGATTCCCGATCGAATAGCTACCAAAGGGCCATAGTCGTCAATCCACCGCGCTACAGTAAGAAATGCACTGGTCAGCAATGAGGTATGATCAGATTACAAATACGAAAAGGTCAATGTAAACTTCACTTGTGAGGGGGTAGAAAGTGTCCCCGAAGTCGCCTGGTGGGAGGAGAAGGAGGAAGGTGGGATCTACGAAGATAAGCACGGATAATCACTCCTATAGCCCAGACGCAAACTATAGCACCGAGAACGAGCTTCGTGTTGCCAGACATGCGCAAGTCAGGGAGCCGCAGCATGACTGATTGGAAGAGTGGAAAAAGATGGGACTCTTTTTAAAGCACCGCAAGAGATAGACAACTCAATTTGGCAAGCAGGGAAGCGAGCACATGATGCGGGGAACTGGGCGCGGTGATCGTCAAGTTGGAGTTTTGGATGCGTGGCACTCGGGAGTTAAATGGTGCGTTTGTCATCTGGTCAACCGTCACGAAAATCATGCATGGGGGAAGCTTACCATCGGTAAAGCAGATGGCTTTATCATACCCTAATTATCGTGACCGCGGCCACGTCACTGATAGCGTATAGGATGTATTGGAAAGTCTAGCTTGTTTTCGAAAACGGAGCTGACTGGTGTTATCGAGACTCGGAGGCCGAACAGAAAGCTGACTCTGACCTATTATGCAAGGTGCACCGCGCAGATAGACGCACGATACCGATCGCCATGGCATCCACTGCAATCACCGACCGCATATATAGCTAAGCCACTTGAACTCGAAGTCGGGAATCAAGAAGATGGAGTTAGTGTTGTGGTTCGGAACTCGGGATCTTTGGTAACCGGCAAGCCTATTTTGCAACTGAACGTTCAAGTTGTGTTAGGATACACTTAAGCCTGAGGCCGCGCTCCCTACCCTGGCAAAATTCCCATCCTATATATCTTCCAAATGCAAGATGGATATGTAAGTTTTCCCGAGCTCCCGAATTTACCTTGCGTCGATGTCACTGCTATTCAGCGCACCGCTAATGCCACCAGTGGGAAACGACATCTGATGCACCCACCATGTTCCCCTCGCCAGCAAGCCCGCATATCCAGTGCTGTGTCCTTTCATGTTAGCAGAGCCACACCTATGCAGACGCACGTACTGCAACCAGTAGATCTGTCACTCCGTTGGGTGCTGAACATGTTGCCGAGGGCAACTGCTCTGATGATCCTTGCTGCTTCACGCATTTCTCGCGATCACGATGAACAAGTTCTGCTACTAATCACTAGTCTTGCTAGGATTCCTTACCAGTCTGGGATTACTTTTCAATCTCTTTTTGCACCTATGCAACTCAGTGTGTTATGTGGAATTCTGCGGAGCATTGAAAACTAGATGTTGCAGAGACGGATAGCGTTAATCATACCTAGAGCAAGAACCGCAAAGTACAGACTTGTATACTGTATTGCTAGTGTTATACATGACAAGTACTGACCTCAAGTTAGAAGATGTGTGAAATTCCGACGCTAATACCGAATCTGTCGCGCGATCTTCTTCCACCACCACCACCACCACCACACCAAAATGCCCATCACATCCCCAACACTCGTTCCCCGCCCTCCAACCACCCCCCTCGTCCTCCCTCGCACCCCCCAAGTTAACCCAACCCCACTCCCCAAACTCGACCGCTACCCCGGACGCATGGACACCCGACGCGATCTCCAACGCGAAATCGACGATCTCTCAGATGAAGAGAACGAACTCGAAGATGCCGTACGTCGTTCTAAAATCTGCGATGCGATGACGATTCCTGACCGAGTCTATCCTCCACACATATTCATATTCTCGTATCGACGCATGAAAACTAAAAACTGAACGTTGAACGCTGAAATAGAACTTGGTGATCAGAAATCGGGGGTTTCAGTGGCTGGTTCCTATTGGGCGGCATACGACGCAGTTGGAGGAGAAGAACGAGGTGCGTGGGTTCGCGTGCTTTTCGTCTTCTTCTGTTCATGTTTGATCTGTATTGTTGTCGTGATCTGGTAGGCAGAAGACGATTCCGACGGTTCTGATACAGGCCAATCGGGTGGAGGCCCTTCTATCAATGAGGACGGTGAGGAAAACGATGATTCAGGAGCTGATCTGGACGCAAGCATGGAAGATATGGATGAGGAGGGCGAAGCGGGGACAGCGAGCGAAGCGGAGGATGCGAATGATACAACGGATGATTTCGAAGAGAGGTCAAGCGATGCTTGACACACCACGCCCGTCAAGACTCAAGACAGAAAAAACAATAAAATTATAGGTGGTATCGATACATCTTGGTACGTGTGTATGCGAGATCTACATTGACAGATACACATAATCCACAAATAAGTTAGATCTTGTCGCTCATCTCCACTTCCCAACGACGCCGAAAATGACCCACCACGGAGTTGCAACCACGAGGTTCAACCACCGCGAACTCAAATCCAATCACTATGAACGCGATTCAAGGGACTGCCCCCTGGAAATCTGTCACAGACAACGTCCCGCGCGTATGCCTTTTCCTAGGGCTAGCGTTAGCCATGACAAGTGGCCGTACCCATAATCGGACGTGGCCCGCTTTTGACGCTGTTATGAGCGCGCGCGGGAGGAAGGCGAGGGATGTGAGAAGGTCGGCGTCGAGTTGTTTTACCTGTTGTGCGTTATGAGTAGGTATGCTATGTGGAAAAACAAACAGGGATAATGAACAGAAGAGAACTGACCAATACGGGTTGCACAGTCGACACCTCATTCCTCGAAGGTGCAGGATGATATCGCGGTGCAGATAGTTGGATCGTCGACCCCGTACCGCGTCGGTAAGCGAGCGAAATGCTAGACGACATCGACGTGCGTGGATGATGTGCTCCGAGGTGTTTGGGGCGATGAAGAGCGCCAGAGGAAAAGTCCCACTGCCAGAATTTAGATTAGTTAAGTGATCGGTCACTCAGGAATTAGAAACGAACGCACGAGAATAAGCTTGTTGTCCTCTCCTACGCTACCAAAACGGTATGTCCGCCCGTCGCAGCGCAGCTCATCGAAAGCGACGGCTGAGACGAATGAGGAGTGTCCTTGGCATCGTGCGACGACTCGTTGTTCCCAAGGGGAGAAAATGGTAAGAAGGTCGTCTTGGCCACCAGTCTGGTTGAGGGCAGGCAATCAAAGACGTTCATTGGATTGTGAACTTGGAGTGAAACGCACGAGGATGAAGCGCCCGTCTGGAGACCATGCGACGCAGGTCAGAGAACCAAAATAGGATGCATAGCAGTCTACCAGCCTGTGTCGTAAAGATTGAATTCTCTTCAGTGTGCGGAGAAGAAGATAACATACTGCTCTGCAAGGGGATCGATCACCCTCAGACACCCATCCTCTGAAATGGCAGCTACGTATTTGATATCAGGGGAGAACACAAAGTCTAGTCGTAATGAGCTCCGAACAGAGCAATGAGAATTCGCCGCAACTCACCGACGACGCCACGCCGACACAGGCGCCAATGGCTTACGGGGTTCTTGGCCACCACGCCCTTCTCTCCCCTTCCGGTTGCTTCTGGATGCCATGGCGGAGGTGTGACAAACATTGTTGACAGGGGGTCCCACTCATCACTTACGGGAGATGTATGGTGCACGCTGACGTTTATATGTGGGGTATTTGTGGGTCCATTTGGAATGCTGGCAGTAAACAAGCCGTCTTCGCGTTCTTTGTCATAGACGATAATGGTTCCGTCTGCGTGGGAGACGAGAAAGAGGGTTGGGGAGGAGGGAACCCAACGGACGGCTGTGCAGATGGAGGAGGTGATGGTGCCCTGGAATTTGGGTGTCAGGTGTGTCTACAATAGAAGGAGGTTGATTACCTGTTTGTTCAGGCGACAGTAGCGACTTGATATTGGGTCTATTTGTTTACAGTGAGCAGAGGAATAGGCGTGAGATGAGGTGCATACCAAACCATACGAGGTCGCCTGTGCTGAATCCTATGATAACGTCCAATCGTTCTGAGGATGCGGTGGAAGGATTAACATCGTGACAAGTTGGGTATGCAGAGAAGCTAATCCTCGTTAGTGGTTCCTGGTAGAATCATGCAGCGTTCTGCGCAGGCAAGGACTAGATGACGCACCTTGGCTTTGGCTCCCACGTCGATCCACAGGAAGGCCTTACCGGTGTTATAGAACAAGAAAGTGACCTCGCCCTGTTTTGCTGCGAGAGTCTTGTTTAGACCTTCGGCGCTTTGGAGGCGTGTGATGAATGTGGAGGATGTGGTGCGCATATTGTGTTTTGGCCGTGATATGTGTGATTTCTTTTTACTTGCCGAGACTGACGGATGGGAGAAGAGCTTGTACTGCTGGTGTTCTGTTGCAGGGGCTGAAACTGAGAGATCTGGGGTAGCTAGTACGTCTGGGGATGGAAAGTTGTCTTCTGGGGTATCGCTGGATGACATGCTCCGCTCTTCCAGCAACGGGCGCTCCTTTACCACATCCTTCTCCCGCTCCTTTTCCTTGTCTTTTTTAAGATCCTTTGTAAGATTTGCGCCAAGAAACTGAGCGAGACCTGGGGAAGCTGGATGCTTTTGCGGAAAGCGAACTGTGATAGATGAGAGGCGAGTTTGGTAGATGGGGTGAGCTGCTGTAGAAGAGTGAGTTGGGACTTGAAGGGGTTTATGCTCTTCAGTGACAGAGTAGACGCCCTCAGGAGCCACGAATGCGCTGTCGCTCTCCATCCTAGTACTTAAGTGCAGAAGGTGTTAGGCCAAGCTTAGTCTACATTAGGTATGGCCTTGAGAAATTCCTACGCGACTTTCCGCATCCTGCCCTATTGTCGTCAAGCATACCTGTAAATCTGAAGCAGTGCCATTCTGATGATCATAGTCGGACCAGTACCAACACAACCAGGGTCTGCTGGTTTCAATTTTAACTTTTGTGCTTCGAATCTATGTACATGATCTAGTCCTTGAGGCTAAAACACTGCTGCGGTACAGCATGCGCAACGAATGTCCCCATTTGGAACGTCATTATCATCATAATATTAGACTTTCGGATCCCCCACCGGCTAATGCAGAAAGTTCAAGTTCCCCCTCAGACTGACTTTACGGATCTTGTTTTCTCCTTGACGCTCATTCTCAATGCTCGCCCGTCGTCTGCGCTCTACACTTCCTGCGCTCGTAAGTCTTTCTTTTACTTCCAAGACCGTCTCACTCACCCAAAACAAGTCCCGTCGATGGCAGACGACAGCGAGCACCACTGCCATCGAACCCCCATCTGCGAGCGGTCACTCCTCATCGGTCGCATCTTCTCAGCTTCTCCGCATTACACGAGAGTCTGCTCTCAGAACGCCAGGTATATCTTGGCAAGATGAGGAATCTGATCGCAACTTTGTCGGCGGCCGCGAGACACGCAAGATGAATCTCTACCAAGCCGTGCGGGATGCCCTTAGGTACTTGAAGTTCTCTCTGTGCTGATGATGTGCTGATGCCTTCAGTATTGCACTTGCAAAGGATGATAGTGCCGTCATATTTGGTGAGGATATAGCATTTGGCGGGGTGTTCAGGTGCACCATGGTACGCATTACTATGACTTTATACATTGTCTGTCCTCACACATCAAACAGGGTCTCGCAGAGGAATTTGGTATGTTTTAATTATACACTACGTTGTATACATAACTGATTGTCCTGTAGGTCGCGAACGCGTCTTCAATACCCCATTGACAGAGCAAGGTATTGCAGGCTTTGGAATTGGCCTCGCGTCAATGGGGCATACTGCAATTGCAGAGATTCAGTTCGCTGACTACATATTCCCCGCTTTTGATCAGGTTCGTCGCACTTCATCCGAATCTCAGACTTCACGATTGACCTTCAACTTAGCTCGTGAACGAAGCTGCAAAGTTTCGCTACCGTTCAGGTGGACACTTTTCTATCGGCGGGCTAACCGTGCGTACACCGACCATGGCCGTGGGTCATGGCGGACTATACCACTCACAGAGCCCTGAAGGTTTCTTCATGGGCGCATCTGGTCTCAAGGTATGCTCTGTCTACTACACTGCTAATTCCACGATGAAGGCTCTAAATGAATTCATGCACCACTAGGTCGTAATTCCCCGCTCCCCAATTCAATGCAAAGGCCTCCTCCTCTCAGCCATCCGCGATCCCAACCCAGTCATATTCATGGAACCCAAAGTCCTCTATCGTTCTGCAGGTACGTTCCCCATTCCCCCTTGTGTGCATACATTAATTCCGCCCACAGTTGAACAAGTTCCAATCGACGACTACGCCCTCCCCCTCTCCCGCGCCGAAATCCTCATCCCAGGATCAGATCTAACACTCCTAACATGGGGCACCCCCGTCTACCACTGCGAATCTGCCCTCCGCCTCCTCAACTCTCCACCACCCTCGCTCGCACCGCTCATCCCTCCCTCCCTCCGCAGCGCCAAAGTCGAACTCATCGATCTCCGAACGATACTGCCATGGGACATAGAAACAGTCGTAGAGAGCGTGCGCAGGACGAAGAGGCTCGTGATCGTACACGAAGCGGGTATGACAGGTGGTGTTGGGGGCGAAATCGCCGCTGAAGTCGGGAAGAGGGCTTTTTTGAGGTTGGAGGCGCCTGTGAGGAGGATTACGGGGTGGGAGTGAGTGGTGTCTTTTTATCTTCCCTTCTTCCTTGGGTTCTGATCACATTCAACGTATTGTTGTAGCGTTCCGGCTGCGCTGCAGTTTGAGAAGTTTAATATGCCGGATGCGGTTAGGATTTTGGATGGGATTATGGAGACGCTCAGTTACTGATGTAGTTACTGATTTGCGGTGCTCCTCAGGCTGGCTTTACACCATGATGTAGCATAGGAGACTCAGACAGGAGATGTACATTTAATAATGTAGTATATTAGCACGCACATATACCTGGCAGAGTATAATACCAACATGTTTTGGGGTGCGGAAGTTGTTGACCGTTTCCGTGAGAGAAGCAAATGTCAGTCACTTTGTTGCTATACATACCTCCGGGTACCACGCTGGTGATTCCGTGAAAGCCGGAGTGCTTATAATGGCATTGCATGCGGCATGGTCTGAAAACTTTGTTAGAGCTGGATATTGAACAACCGATGATACGCAAATCTGGGAGGCAATTGCTGTATTTACCGTTCATGATTCTATTGGGAGTACCAGATACTGAATCGACGATGAAGGGCACGCGCCGAGGCGGCCGAGCAAACATGACCCGGATATGCACACAGGACATTCGTTATAGCCAGTGGTGGAGAGGGACTCGTGGTGCGGAAGCAAAAATGAATCATTGACCTGCGTTCATGTTATGAGCCAGTATACGATACAAGTAATACAAAAGGAAGGATCCAAGAAATGTCGAGGAAACTGCACAAAAGATCTCCATGTTTTCAACACCGCATCGGGGCTGGCTGTGGGGCTGACAGCAAACACCCCACATTATTGTAGGCTGAGTGAAGGATAGTTGAGGACGGCAACATGGCTAACATGACTGAAAAGACTCACTACTGAACCAACGTCGAGGGTAGTAGCCACTGTGATGTCTTCCGGTCATCACCTCCGCTGAAAATGTACTTGCCGTTCACGGAGAATGCGACACAGTACCCGCCGCCGGAGACCTTGAGTACGTTGGATGGAATCGGGAATGGCCAGAGGCGGACACTACTGTCACAAGATGCGGAAGTGATGATGGCGCTGGACTCGTTGACAGAAATGGCATTGATCTGGTCAGTATGACCACGGAGGGCTTCGCAGATCTCGGTGCACATCGATGCATCCCACACCCGAATGGTAGCATCGCGTCTACCACCTCCTGAGAGAAGATATGCCCCCTGAAGCGCCCATGTGAGTGTGAAAGTACCACCTAAGTGGCCTTTGAACGTTGTGATGCATTCCAAAGTCCCTGGGTTGTAAATGCAGATATTTTCTCTGTCGCGATGGCAAGACGTTCGCCAGATGACGGATACCGAACGCAGCTGACAATTGCATCAAAAATGATTGTGTCTTGTTGCTGCCACGTAGTCGTTCCCCAAAACTTCACCATACAGTCACTGCCTGCGCTCGCCAGAATTGCTCCATCTACGGAAAAGTCCAACGATAGGACCGCAGTGGACTGGTGGGCTGTGATGATTCGAAAAGCGAAAGATTCGTCGGGTTGGGCAGTGGTAAGCCCAATTTGGGCGGCGAATTGGGTTTCAGTGAACCCGACTTCCGAGTCCATTCGGTTAATGAGACGAACTCCTGTTTCTCCGTCCCAGGGGATGATCCGGATCCAGTGGCATCACAGCTGGGCCATCAATTTACCATCCCGTGATACCGCTAAGCCAAACACATCACTGGGATGCCCAACCAGACGCTTCAATACTTTCTTCGTCGTCAATTCCCACAGACAAACAGTCCTGTCCCTCGAGCTAGTGACGATACGCCGTGTGTCTGGCAGAACTGCAACTGCTGAGATGGATTCGTGATGACCGTCTTCAAACGTATGTGACAATTGTGTGACACATGGAGGACATCTCTGAAATGGCCGGTTTGGGGCGAAGTCTGGGCCAAAGTCTGGGCCAAAGTATGGGCCAAAGTCTGGGACACGCCGGCAGTCAACGGCACCACCAAGCGGAGTGTAAAGTTTTCTACTGTCCGTCACTGTTTCTCACGCTTGCTCGTTGTCTGCAACAGCGCCAAAGCTTTATATCGACTTAGCTAGATGGACGTAGGGAGCCTTTTTCTTGCCATACGGCAACACCGTGAGCTCGCTGCTATGTCTTACATCAATCTCAGCTGGTTCCTTCGATATGCCAGCCTCCTCAAGGATGACATCATCCAGCCTCAGCCTCATACTATCAGCATCATGGCTGCCCCCGACATTCT